>ML792351.1:199561-212530 GCA_009831015.1 Picea engelmannii
TATTTTCCACTCTGTTTTTCAGCTTCTGCCTTGAATTCTTTGAATTTTGCAAAAGTTTCAGACTTGTGTCTGAGAAAATAGATCCATATTTTTCTGCTGAAATCATCAATAAACGTTAGAAAGTAAAAGCTACCACCTATTGAGTCTGTTTGCATTGGTCCACATAGGTCAGTGTGAACAATTTCAAGATGTTGTTTGGCTTGATTGGAAGACTATGGAAAACTAGTCCTCTTATGTTTTCCAAGTATGCAAGACTCACATGGGGGAATTTGCTCTTTAAAGATAGGAAGACCTTTGACCATGGAGTTCTTCTGAAGAAGACTTAGACTCTAAAATGGTAGATGTCCAAATCTTGTATGCCAAACAAGAGTTTCATTCAGGGTTGATGCACTTTGTTCATATGGTTGAATCAGATTTGCAGTTTTGAGGGTAAGGGGAAACATCCTATTCAGAGTCATAAGGATTTCAGAAATTAATTTTCTGCTGGGTTTTTTATCATAAATTTTGCAAGATGCTCCCTCAAAAAGTACCTTATAGCCATGTTCAATGAGTTGTCCTACACTTAACAAATTATGTTTCAGATCTGGAACATGATAGACATTGTTTATGTCTTTCTTCACATTCTGTTTAGTAAGAATAGGAACAATTCCTTTTCCTTGAACTTTGACTAAGTAATCATTTCCAAGTGTAATATCAGATGAGATTGAAGAATCAATGCATGAAAGTAATTCTTTGTTACCTGCCATGTGATTGTTGCATCCACTGTCCAACAACCAGAGATTTTAGGTTGTTGTTCAGTCTTGTGACACGAAAGAAAATTACCTTTTGAGGTGTCTCCCGTATGATTTGACACATGTGCTCTTCCTGAGAGTTGATCTGCTTGCTTCTTCCCGCATTCAAATTCATAGTACCCATACTTTTTGCAGTAATAGCATTGTATGCTTGTTTTGTCATTTAACATTCTCCCTCTGCCTCTTTGAGGCTCGAAATTATGATGTTGGTTTTGTTGTTGTTGTCTTTGACCTTGAAAATTTTGATTCGGATATTGTTGTCTGTTACCTCCACTGGAGTGAGGGTTACTTTGATTGCTCCCTCTTCCTTGGTGACCTCTGATTCTACCTCTGCCTCTCCCTCTGCTGAAGGAGAATTGAGTTTTGAAGGCATTGGAGATTGACTCATCTGTGAGATGCAGTCTAGTCTCATGTGTCACCAGAGAACCAATTAATTCATCTGTTGAAAACCTTGACAGATCCTTAGATTCAAGGATTGTTGTTACAACCATTTCGAATTTATTTGGTAAAATTCTAAGAATTTTCTCAACAATGCGTTGATCAGTGATGGTTTCGCCAGTCAATCTGATCTGGTTCACGATTCCCATGAATCAGGTCATGAACTGATCCACATTTTCGGACTCTGTCATCCTTAGAGTCTCGAATTGCGTCCTCAAGGTCTACAGTTTAACTGTTTTGACCCTATCATTTCCTTGGTAGGAATATTTAAGGATGTCCCGGGCCTGCTTTGAAGTACCAGCGCCTGTGATTTTTGAGAAAATCGAATCATCCACAGAAATTTGTATCCAAAATTTCACTTTATTTTCTTTGTTCCTCAGTGTTGCCTGAGCAATTCTCTGCGGATTTGTCATGGCAGAAAGGGCGGCTGGATCTGGTTCCACATATCCAAGATCCACTAGTTCCCAACACTCTTGTGCTTGTAAGAACGATCTCATCCAAAGAGACCAAAACTCGTAATTCTTTCCCACAAGAATTGGACCCTGAGTTGGTCCTAAATTGCTAGACGACGCCATAAATTTTTTTTTGCAGAAAAACAGAGGGAAATTTCGTATTTACCTTTTTCTTTTGCTTAAACCCAGGTCCACTGCTAGATTGCAGGTATTCTGGAACACTGTGTTGCAAGATTTTGCAAGTGTCGACGTCGCGAGATTCTGGCTTTGTTAGACGAGTCCTCTGAACTCTCCAGCTTTCGATTGCCGAAACACCGATTTGCCGATGGCTGAAAAGAGATTATCGGCCTTGAGTTTGGCCTTAGTCACTGTGCAATGTGACCACGCGCCTTAATGTTAAAGCGCTATTGGATTTTCCCATTTTTTTTTTTTTGCCTTTCAATTTGCCAAAACGCGAAAGTTTCCTTTGGACAATTTAACGGTCCAGATCTTCCTGTGATCTAATGGTCCAGATCTTATCGGGATATCGCGAATCGGGACTTCATGAACCCTGATGACGAGCTCTTTTGACTCCTTGATTCCCCGATCTCTGATTTGCCGATGGCGCTTTCCTTTCGGGACTTTCCCGATTCCTTTGATCTCCGCCACGCATCCCAACAGATGGATGGCTCAAGTCTGCTTCGGGGGTTTCACCGTGGAGATTCCTGATCCCTCATTTTGACGAGATGACGTTAGCTGGGCCCCAAAATGGAGCTTTCCTCCTGTCTGGATTTCAGACTTTGCAGTTCCGAAATGCTTGTGTTTCTTGTCCTCAGGATTCGCAAAACACCGAATCCCGATGTGCCGATGTCCCTTTCCTTTTCGGTACTTTTCCCGAGTCCTCGGATTTACGCCACGCGTCCCCTCAAGATGGACGGTCCTTGTCATTTTTCGATTTCGCGACTTGCGACTCTAAAGTTTCCGTCAACTTGAAAACCCTGGTTGCTAAAACGCCGATGGTTTCCTCGATGTCCATGAATCACGATGTAAATGGACGGCTGTGATCTTATCGCTATTTCATGAATCACAATTTCGCGAGTTTAGAGCTCTTGTTGCAATGGTATTTCAAAAACACGAACTCCGATATGCCGATTTGACGGCACTTGGATCTGCTGCCACCTGTCCTCTGAGATGGACGGCTCACAAGTCCTCTCGGGATTTTGTGATTCTTGATGTCGGGATTTCGCGTATCAGAGTTTTGGAGAGCATTCTCCTTCTCTCATCCAACTCCCGATTCCCGATTTTGTGATGGGATAAGATCGACGGCTCATGATCTTTCACGATCCAACGGTCCAGAATGACTCGTGATTTCGCGATTCGTGAATTCTCACGACAGTCTTCTAACCTTTACACCTTGCGAGTCAGCGAAATGCCGAGATCTCGCCACGTGTTTCTTGATGGACGGTCCAGATGATGTCGAGATTTCGTGACTTCACAAGTCGAAAATTTCTCCTATGCACTCCAGAGGACTAAACCTCGTGCACCTTCTCGTTGATCCAACGAATGTCGGTCCTTTGCGCAAGATCTAATGGCTGAAACTCTTTTTCCTTTTCCGCGCTCTCTTCGTCCCTTCTGAACTGGTTTCCTGCTCTGGATCCATTCGCAGGATGAATCTTATGGCCTCAATGGCTGTTCTTTGCACATTAGACACGATCTTTGTTGAATTTTGACAGAATTTTCTCCTACGGATGAAAAATTTGTGAATCTTTCAAAGATTTGAAATAATTTCACGAGTTCTTTGTCCTCTACTACAATCTTTGGCAGACTTGAAGAATTGCTACAATTCTTTAAACGCTTCTTCTTTCTTTAACAATCTTCCATGAACTTGAACAAATGTCCATGAAATCTTCAACGTTTCTGCCTTCTGCAGGAATCTTTAACGATTTTGAACGTATTCTTCGAGTTCTTTAAATGTGCTTCCGTCCTGCAACTCTTCTTCATGAATCTTGATGATTCTTGAAAATATTACAAGAATCTTTACTGTTTCTTCCTCTGCACTCTCTTCTTCCTCATTCTTTGGAGCGTTGTACGCTATGCTTCGGTGCGTGAGCTTCTTGCACTGATCTTTGAGCATATGAGCAGACAGCTTCCTCGTGGAAGTTTCCTGCGAGAATATTTCGAGAGTATGATGGACAACTCTCCAAGCCTTGTGAAAAGTCTGTGTCAAATGCTTCTCGAGATCCGTGAAGCTCTGCGCTGTGAGGATCGTGTTGCTCTCCAGCCTGTGTGAAGAGGCTTACTACTGTAGCTCCGATACCATGATAAATTGTGAAGCAAGAAATGCAGAGAGAAAGAATAGAACATAAAACAGTGTATTAGAATGTATGAAGAACTGAAGAGATTACAATGCAATGGGAAATAGCTGAGCTAAATAGGCTCAAGCAAATCAAGAATAGAAAGTACAGCTGTCCAGTACAACTGGCAGTGTACAGTCAGACTGTTGAGGTTACATTTATATTTAACAATGTATAGGGGCTTGTGGAAACACAAGAAAGCACAGGTAAGATATTGTTATCACTATGCAATGAAAAAAAGTTGTTTTTCTCCAAAAATTACCTTGGTTGGAAAGATTGAAGCATATTGTCGAGTGAATAGTCGGTGTTCCTGAATCTCGCCATTCGAATGTTAAATAAGAAGTGGTCGGCCTGTGTCAGATTTTCAAATTTGATGGGAGCCTACTTTTAACCAAAATTTAGTTGGAGAATGAAAAAATCAAAATTTTAACCAAAATTTAGTTGTATTTTCTTGATGTAACACATTATACTATTGATGTGTATTCTATTAATATGAACATGTACAATTATACAATATGGTTACAAGAAGTTAAGGAGTTATCAACTTATGTAACTATATAATTAATTAGTTAAGAATATAATTAGATATTTTCCTTAACACAGCAGGTGAGCATTCCTAGTGGGTGAGCATTCCTAATGGTTATTGTTCAGATCTACTCTTACACATTTTTAACAGCAAGATGGCGACTTGTTGGAACCTATAGCTGGCCTGATCTATGAGTATTTACAACATGTTTGAGTTGTGTTTAAACAACATTACTTTAGCAGTAGAGAGAACACCTTTTAGGAATAGGTACGAAGTTCGAAATTGAAGTGATATTAAAAAAAAAACAACGATTTGAGTGAAAATTTTTCAATTCGAAAAATATTCCCCAGAATTCGCAAGTATTTACCAAGGAGTTGTTTTTAGTTAAGGATAGGAAATTTTTTGTAATATTTCATCGTAACTCTTTACTGAGTTCCATAGATCACATATGCAGGTTTTCAACGTATGTAATTCTACTTATATTAAACAACACTTCAAATTGAACAACCCACAAAAAGCACACAAAGTGCACAGTATTTAGAAGATAAATGTATATCTTATCAGAAAACTCTTTCAAATATTTTTGAATTTTTATAAACACAAAAGAATAACTCAATATCAGTAATGCAAAGTATTGATTGAAGCCTTATTAATTAATAAAACAATCATTGGTACATTGACCTTAACTGTGCCAACTTCCTTAATGGCATCTACAATCTTAAGTTGCTTTGTATTTTGTAAGCCACCCATGATAGAGATAACAACGTCCATGTCCTTCATTGTACTTACCAAGGAATTGGATGAATTGAGTAAGCCAAATTGTATTTAACAACTCTTAATTGTATTAATGAATATTGTATTAATGAATAAAATGATTCAACATCTAGAATTGTATGCTCTTGTGATTTTATTGGCTTCCATTTTATTTACCACAATGCTACATATACCTCATTTGGTTTTTATAATGCTACATATACCTCATTTGGTTTCTATTTTTAAAACAGGTCATTTGGTTTCTACTCAATTATTGCATTATTTTTTTGAATTGGTTTCTATAATGCTACATATACCTCATTTGGTTTCTATTTCTAAAACAGGTCATTTGGTTTCTACTCAATCATTGCATTATTTCTTTGAATGTAGTTTCTGAGTGCATTGGGTGGCGTTTCAATGGTTTTCATATGAATAAATAAAGTCTGGGTGCATGAGCGTTGATAGATTCTAACTTTTTATTAGTTTTTTTGAACAATTCTATGGAGCCCCTTAACTTAGTTTAGGCAGTTGCTTCATAGATCTCTCTAAGGCTTTCAATTTATAGGGGGTAGGGTATGTATACCTTTGTAGACTTTATCAGTCAAATCGCTGGGCAGAGGAGAGTCCCTTGTCCCACAAACAAGAGGGTCTCATACACCAAATTTGGTGTGTTGGCTTGACCATAACCTTAAAAATAAATTATTATTATTATTATTATTATATATATATATATATATATATATATATATATATATATATATAATAATAATAATAATAATAATAATAATAATTTTGTGATAAGAGTTTGATATTATTTTCTATATTTTGGGATTTATATTTTTCACCATTCACACATATATTATTCATTTTAAACCTGCTTAAATTTGATATGAATTTTAAATGCATTAAGTTAAATGCAAATCCAATGATGATACACATCTATTAGTAAAGTGATGTATTAAAAAGTTTATTTTACTTTTTCGTCATTATTATTATTATAAAAAGGATCCTATACTTTTTATATTTTTACCTCTTTTAATTATACCGATTGTGAACGAATTCAGTATTGAGATTTGATGTTAATATGTATATGGTGATGTATGAGATTTGATGCTAAAGCACTGTATAATGAACTATGTCTCAAAAGTAGCTGAAGCAATTTGTATAGGAAGTGAAAAAAATAATCATTTTAATGGTTATTAGGGTTAGGGTTGGGGTTTGAAAAGGAAAAAAAAAATTAATTTAATAGTTATTAGGGTTAGGAATAAATTAAGATTAAGATTATTTTTATTAACATCTATTTTATAATAAAAAAATAATAAAAAACAATTTTAATTCTATTTAAATAATACTCCCAACTCAATTCAAATTTTTAAATTCAATTTTAATAATACTTTAAACTCAATTGAAAATTGGGTTAGGGTTAGTGTTTGGAAGGAAAAACAAATTACTCCTAAAGGTTAGGATTAAATTATTATTAAGGTTTATTTTATAATAATAATAATAATTTTAATTCCATTTAAATAATACTCTAAACTCAAATTTAAAGTTTTAAATTTAATTTAAATAATACTTCAAACCCAATTCAAAATTTTAAATGTTATTATTGGTTGTGTGATGAATTATAAGTTTTAAATGTATTTTCATATAAAACTATATTTTAAAATGGTTGAAAATGATGTCTTTCTGCTTATATCAACAATTTTAGTAATGTTGTTGTGCTAGTCCTACACACAAACACATTGGCTTTCATACTAGTTGGTATAACCAATCATTGGCTTTCATACCAGTTGGTATGAGTCAACAATAAGTATTGACTACAAAGTATTTAATGTTTTGTATGTTGGATCTTACATCATTGGATCTAAATAACTTTGGATTTGATGGTGTAAACCCACTCACAGAGCATTAAACGTTTTTTTGTCTAGTGTTAATTAATCATCATCGATATAGACCTATTGTTTTATACATTAAATACACACAAAACATGGAAATAAAAAAGAACACATAGTGTTAGTATATGATGGTGGTGGTGGTGGTCAACATCCATTGAGACCAAATTTGGTTTATAAAACCTTAAGAAAGGTAAGGAAATTACTTTATTTAAAATTCTATTTTTGTTCTCAAAAAGCTTTAAGAGAAATATTTCTAAATAGTCATAATTTTAATATGTGAAAGGATTAAGAAGATCCATACTGTAACATATATTTTAAAATTGATAAAATGCTTGAATACAATGATGTGAATAAATACACAAGCACCATTAATAAATTATGTTTTTTTTTTAAAATAAATGTGGCATATCACATTTAATTAATAATTGTTTTTATACTATCATTTATAACATTATGATGTTTATTAGGGTGGTAATATACATTTCAATATATTCCAAATTTTGCAAGAGATAAAAGCTTACACATAAATTTAATGTTTACATGTTCATCACAAGTGTTTAAAGGCAATAATGTAAGTAATTTCTGATATTTGAGGGAGTATTTTTTTATAGACTTAAAGCTTGAAGATTTTTGGTCTTAGATAACTAGGGATTTCCCCTTGATTTTAGCAAGCACTAGCTCAAAGTTAGAGGTATTATGCAATGTGATTGGCACTTTTCTTAAGTGTTCATTTGATTCCTTTTAGTCCAAATTTCCCAAGGGTAAATTTGAGTGATAATAAATATAATCTGAAATCTCTTTCATCTTTGTTTACTTATCCCTTAGTATTATCCTCCTCATTGAAGGGTGTCATCTTGATTTTGACCTTATTACGATGTTCCAATGGAGCCCAAGAGTTTGAAGACTCATTTATTTCATTGGAACTTTGAGGTAGGATAAATTAGGCGATGGACAAGATGATATTGATTGGTCTTGCATATTATTTAGTGGCGCTAATATACAACTGATTTGTTTTTAGTGTTTGCAATCTAGGACTATCCTTGTTTATTTCCCCATCAAATTGTTCCATCTAAAAATGCTTTAGAATGTTGTGTTAGCTCCCAAAATGAACCCGTCCCTATGGTCGCATTTTGTGGGGGATAGCATGGCTATTGGTAGTTTTCTCAAATTGATTTTGAGTTTTTCTAGCTACAAGACTTAGGTTTTTAATTTTGTCTTAGAAATAAGATGACCCATAAAGGTCTTCTCTTTAAAATTTTCATAAAATGCTTTCAACAGCTAACGTGTGTTTAAAAGATGAGTGTTAGCTGGTGAAAGTGGAGACTTTCAACAACTAAGGAGCATCTCTCATAGGTCCGTGCGCTGGTGAAAGTGTTAATTTTAAAATATCCAAAGAATCATTGTCGCGGGTTGTGCGCTGGCGAAAGTCATGACTTTCCACAGCTACGGAGCAGTTCTTATAGGATCGTGCGCTGATGAAAGTGAAGACTTTCAACAACTAAAGGGGGTTTTCCACAAGATCATGCGCTGGTGAAAGCGGTAAGTATCAACAACTAAGGGGCGTTTTCCACGGGCCGCTGGCTGGAGAAAGCGGGAATCACGTGCATGTTATCCACGTTTCTAAAAGCAAATGATGATACGATCATCCCACGTCATGCAAATCCAAATCATGCGCTGATGAAAGTGGGTAATGATGGAGACTCAGTTTTGCACGTCAAAATAGGATTACGATGCGGATCTTATTCAGTGACGCATGCTGCACACTCATGGCACCGGAAATGGTAATTTCAAATTCAGCAACTCAGGAACAGAGGCTGTACTGTCGGGCTGACAACATCAAATCAAATCATTGCTTCCATATCACACATTGTTCACGAAGGTTTGTTAAAGTTTCAAATGTTAAAAAATAGAGCCGACTCCCGAGTGCTTTCAACAGTGTAAGACCTCAACCCAATAGCATATCACAGTGTTTGGTGTGCAGAACCGTTTGGGGTTTTGAATTGCAAATGGAAAGAATGATGCTTAAACTTGAAGGGAACTTTTCAATCCCTTCCCAAGCTCCAAATGAATATTTGAAAACACCATTGGAAAGCTTATATTCTCTATATGTCAATCGACTATTCAGGCATGAAAAACGGATTTTCTATGACCGAGAAATTTGATTTTGAAAATCTGCTCTTTTCACCAGCTAATTCGCTGAAAATTTTGCTAGTTAGCTATTGAAAGTGTCGCCTTTCAGCAGCTTAGGAGCGGATTTTTCGGTAAATAAGCTATTGAAAGCCTGTCACGGCCAGAATGTTACGGTTTTTTCCCAGATCGTAAATTTTTTCATGAGAATGAATTGAAACCTCTTCTAAGGCTTTATTAATGAATTATCAAATCTATCTAATCAACCACTTTTGGAAAATGAAGAGAAGAAAAGGTGTACAAATGTCAATTACCATCTTTAAAAGAGGCAGAATTTCAGGGTTTTGGGAGCCACATCGCATAATTCGAATTTCAGAGAGCCTTGGGAGGCTGAGATACACATCATCAGATTTCAACCACATTTTGAGGGCCAACAGATAAAGATTTACCTTATTTGAGGATCTATTCCTATTTCTTTGTAAATACTGTTTGTTTACTATTTTTGGAAATTCAGATCCATAGTTTTAGGATCTAATAACTGAATTGTTAAGCTATAAATCTACAGAAGGAAGATGAATGAGGGGGTTAGTTTTTGGATACAGGAATGTCATATGTAATAGGCCCATTGATGCTAATACTAAATCACAGTTTTCTTTCTCTTTTGATATCATTTTTCCACCTTCTTTCTGTATTTTTACTTAAGTTGTCATGCCTTGAATGACTGTTATCTCATTGTTTGGCTCATAACTTAGTAAACACCTTCTTCATTGTTTATTAGACCCTACATGTGTACTGGTTTATGAGAAATTTATTCTTCGCCCACTTAAAGTTATCTACTGATTATCAATCCATGAGAGAACTGGTTCATTTTTTTATCATCTTGATTGTCTGAGTACCATGTTTGAATTGAGTTATCCCATTGATCCATTTACACAAAATACAAAAACATTTTTACTTGAAGTTACCAAGCACCTTTGTTCTACAACCACAAAGGGTTTCTTGGAGTGATAACATGTTGGTTATCCAACCCTTTACTTATGTTCTCAGTAATTTCTAGGGACCTAACCTCCCTAACCCCTCACGTAGGTAGAATATGTTTTCCATGTAATAAAGGCCGATATTAGTTAATAAGGCCTATTTAATAAATGTGAACAAGTCAATGTAAGAAGACATAATAGAAGCTTCTGCTTCTAGAAAGATCTTCCTCTAGAATGTTCTTTAGAAGATAGAATTAGTATAAATAAGAGTAGGAGGCATGGAAAACTTTTTCTTGAGAATTATTGTAATAGAGCGTTGCTCTGCTTGAGGTTTCCCCCTTAAAGAGGCAAGTGAACATTTTTTTCTATCAATAAAGGTATCATTTTTGGTATTGTGGTTCTCTAGATTTTGTTGTTCTGGTGGTATTTTCTACATTATTTTTATTTTCTTCTTATTATAATAAATCTAGTACCTAAGAAGTGGTATCATAACACTTTCCTTTGCTGAAACTATGAGAATTGTTTTCCAAGGTAGAGATGTGTATTGTAGACGCCTTTAAAGAATATAGATCTATCACTCAGTGGGTAAAACTGCAGTGGAGAAGACTACACTACAAGAAGGAAATACAAACGATTTCACAGGGTTGTCTAGAAACCAACATTTCGCCTTGTTGGAAACCTCTGTAACACATGTTGGTACCCCTCGAGTAGTATCGCATTATAAGGAATTTGTACATGGTCATTACTCCCACGCATTTTCAAGTATATCGAGAGTCCCCTAGGTTTCCTGAAACTATCCCTATATCAGCCAATCGATCGTCTGATTGTTATAATGACATCACGAACAAAAATCGAAAGATACTCTCTAGTACCTAGGTAATCAGGTAGTATAGCTAAGGGTATGATTATACCTCCTTAGTTGGTTCCTTGAGATATTGGGTCGAGTACTATTGTTCGACCCCACACTTATATCAGAGAGCTATAGCACAAGGCAAACCCTTGTCTATAGGAACCATGTAAACCCTGACCCCTGGGAAAGAAGCAAAACAGACGAGATCTATTGTTGTGCAAACTTTCCTCTGACATTCTGGTTGCGAAATTCCTACATAATTTTTTTCTATTAACAATTTGAGTCATTTGTCACTGTAGTACTCTTCATGCAAGAGTATAACTCTGTAGAAGTAAAAACAAAGAGGAGTATATTGGTCCCATCGACACCCTTATTCGAGACCTATCCCATTGGATTCATCTATTTTCCTTGATTTTTGCGATACCTATTGTTGGTCCTGAGATTAAACTTAAGGCTTTAAAGAATAACGTCAGGCATCAGAAATATAAATGAATTTTTTTAAAAGGTGTTTTTTCTTCCGTTAGTTATATAAGAATTAATCCTCAAATGAAATCAATGACATAATAGGATAGAGGCCGTAATTTGTCGTATGAGTCGATTTATAAAATCAAATGATGTATGGGGAAACTTACAGAAAAATGTTAAACAAAATGAGGCATCAATGCATGATGAATCTTACCTTGTTCGCAGTAGAAGAAAATAAAGAGTGCACCCTTGAAAGGATATGAGATATAGTAATACAAGTAGCTTACAGATCTTCTATTTACTTATAGAAAATACAGATGAAAAACTACTTTCTTATCAAACAACCGATAAAATGTGAATACAGTAGTAGTAGTACTAAATTGCAACCACTCACTTATCAAGGAATGACATAAAGAAAGCTATAAATATGAGACACAAGAGAAACACATAACTCAAACTACACAAAAATTGGAATATTCATCTGCACTTGTATTAATGCTCACAAAAGGAGAGTTTTTATTATTACATCCGGTAAGAAGCAACCCGTGTTAAGTCTTCAAACTATGTATTTATACAAAAATGTTCTCAACCCTAAGCGGTTGGAATTCTCATAATTAAAAAACAATAAATATTACAATATGTAAAGTTTGATGAGTTTCATTTGCATCTTCTCTGTCTCTTCACCTACTGGCAAAGAAATTTCTTCTTCTTGTCCTCCATCTCAGAAACAACTGGCCTTTAATCATGACCTGTGTAAATGGTATGCACATGTTGTCTCATTTGTTTCCAGACGTGCTAGATTTCCCTTACTCGACACAATGAACACATCTACCTACAAACTACACCACTAAACTGGAAGGATTTGTTGTGTCATTCACCTCCAAACTATATAAATTATTTTTTATGTGAGGCAACCTATCCTTCATTCTCCTGGCTTCTAAATATATAGACTGTAGCTGTAGATGTAATGATCCCAAGCCATTATGCAAGGATCATCACTATTTTGGTGTCTTTTTAAAAACTTTATCCTGGTTGTGGTATTTCGTCAAACACTTTGCTGATCTACCTTTTAGATGTGTTTATATGTGTGTATGCAGAAAATAACAGAAAGAGATAACCATGGAATATACCTCAACCATATGCAATAAGATAGACAAGCCAAAACATCTCAATTCTTCTTTATTCATAAAATAGAGAAACCTGCTACAATGAAGATGTTGATCTGGAATGCTCAAAAGATGGCCAAGAAGATAGACAATAGATAAGAGCTGCTACAAAATGCTCCCGCTAATACAAAAGATGCCTCCAAAGGCTGAATGAGAAATGAAGATCAATACAAGCAGATCTGAATGCCAAACTCTC
>ML792351.1:223919-241171 GCA_009831015.1 Picea engelmannii
TGTTTTTTTTTTTTTTTTTTAAATCAACAAACCTGGTCGTATTCACAGTGAAAGTAAACTTACCAAAGAAATGAAAAATTGCAAATAAAAACATGAAAATCAAACTGGTATGTACAATGGGAACTCAGAATCAGATTATTGCATGAAGTGTTTTAGGTAACGCTCGTTGATAGGGGCGTTAAGGATCTTCCCATCAAGTTTTTCTAATAAGAATGAATTCTTTCCTTCAGAAGTTGTGATCTTGAAACGTCCAAACCAGATGTGATCAAACTTGTCATGCTTTCCTGCATCTTCCTTTTTGGCATCCCACTTCAAAACTAGGTCACCAGGGAGAAATTACCTATCTTTAGCTTTTTTATCAAACAAAGATTTCATGTTGTCTTGATATTTATGAAGTTTCTCATCCACTTCAACCCTGTTTTGTTGTACTTCAATTAACTGGTTTATTCTTCTGGTAACATCGTTAGGTTCTTCCTTTGCGTCTTGCCAAAGCTTCATCACGGGTAGAGCGATATTTATGGGGAGGACTATGTCAGTACTGTACACCATTTGGAAAGGAGACATTTCGATCCACTTCTTAGTGCCGATGCAATTTTCCCACAAAGAATATTTCAAATGAACATGCCAATATTTCTTATTTTCAGTCAACACCTTTTTTATTATAGTGATTAGGATCTTATTAGATGACTCGACTAATCTGTTTCCCTGAGGATGGTAGGTTGTGGAATGTCCTAGTACAATGTTGTACTTTTGACAAAAATTAACCATATCCGTGTATTTGAATACTTGGGCATTATCCGTGACTATCTTTCGGGGATAGCCAAATCTTGATAAAATGTTTGCTTCTAAGAAATTCATCACCACTGAATCTGTAGCATTACGTGTCAGAATGGCCTCTACCCATTTAGTGAAATATTCTGTGGTGGTTAGAATCCATTTATGTTTTGCACTAGAGTGTGAGTGGATTTCTCCGATAAAATCCAGACCCCATTGTTGAAATGGAGCTTTTGTCTTGACTAGAATCAAGGGTCAAGTGAGAAGATTTTGTTTTCCTGAGAATAGTTGACAAGAATTACAAGCTCTAACTTTAGCATTCACGTCAGTAAATAATTTTGGCCAATAGTATCCTGCTCTCAGGATTTTATAGGTTGTTTCCCTCCAAGTGTGGTGTCCTCCACACACTCCTTCATGAAACTCGTTTATGAGATCCTCTATTTTGGATTCTATTAGACATATTAGTAAAACTCCTAGGGGGTCCTTCCAATACAATTGATTGTCAATGATGTAGTATTTTTCCACATGCAGCTTCAACGTTCTCGCCTTGGAAGGAGTCATATCACTTGGGCTCTGAATTGTTAGGAGGTACGAAACTATGTCACCATACCAAGCCGAGGAAGAGATTTTTTCTTGAATCTGAGTTATAGGTGTCTACACATCAAATTCTTCTATATATGGAAGGTCTCTCTAAGTTTGTAGATGATTTATCCCAAGTTCTCTGAAATTTGATTAGGCTAATAGCTTAGCCAGGCCCTGACACTTGACGAGTTTAATCGGTTTTACCTCAAGATCGAATTCCTGGATCTTGGCTAGCCATCGACCCCTCCTTCCGTCGTTATCCGATTGAACCAATATATCTTTAACATAGTTGGTTGGCACGTAAGCAATTATTTTGGAATGTAGCACGTAGGTCCTCAAAGCTTTGAGGGCTTTCACCATTGCGTATGCCTATTTTTCCATTATATCATATCTCAACTCGGTGTCTCTGAGGCTTTTACTGAAAAATGCTATCGGTTGCTCGAAACCTTCATCGTTCTTTTGTAAGAGCACAACTGCGATAGTATGTTTAGATGTGAATGAAAAGATCAATAACTCCTTCATGTAGTCTGTACTGGCTAACACTGGTGCTTCTCCTATCATTTCTTGATGCGTTTAAAGGATGCATTAGATTCATTCGTCCATTTGACCTCGTTGTCCTTTTTCAGCATATCTGTAATCAGTTTAACAATTTTAGCAAAATTTGGAATAAATCTTCTTAAAAAAATTATCTTTCCTAGAAAAGACTGGATTTCCTTTCTATTACTAGGAACATTGATCATATCTATAGCTTCAACTATTTTCAGATGAATTTTGATTCCTTATCTAGATACTATGTGGCCTAAAAGTTTACCTTCTTTCATTGCAAAATGGGACTTCTTAGGGTTGAGTGACAAACCAAATTTTCTGCATTTCTCGAACATCTGTTTGAGATGTACCAAGTGTTTTGTATCTGAGTTAGAAAAAAAAGTTAAATCATCGATATAAATAACGAAAAACTTATCTCTCTCGCCGACAGAGGTGATTTCCATTTCTCGTTGGAAGGTGGCCCATGCATTCATCAGGTCAAATGGCATTTTATCGTACATGAATGTACCCCATGGAGTGATAAACAAAGTTTTTTATTTATTGTCTTTGTGGACCACAATTTGATTATAACCTGCAAAGCCATCAATCATAGAAATTCTTTTATCCTCGACCACTTTTTCTAGAACGTGATCCATTTTAGGGAGCGAATAATTGTCTTTAAGGGATTATCTATTTAGGTTCTTGAAATCCACGCAGTGTCTGATTTCACCGTTCTTCTTCCCTATTGTCACCAAGTTGGCTACCCACTCGGAATAACTGAGTGGAAGAATAATCTTTTCATCCAGGATCTTTTTTACCTCTCTTTCTATCACAGGCATGACTATAGGATTTATTTGTCTGAGTTTCTGCCTGAAAGGTTTTATGCCCTATTTCAAAGGGATTTTGTGTTCGATGAAAGTGATATCATAAGTTTTCAATTCGTCATAAGACCAAGCAAAGACATCTTTGTATTGTTTGAGTAACTCAACATATTTACTTTTCATTTTAGGTGGAAGATATTTAGATATTTTGACCAGTTTAGGAGTTTCCTTAGTGCCTATATTACAGTCTTCCACCTCTTCGGGCTGAGGTTTCAAGGTAGACTTTAGGGGTATGTCATCCTGATCAAATATTTTTTCTAGAGGAATTAGGCCTTTAGGGATCTGATTGTTTTTCAACACTAACATGCGGTGGTTAGAGATCTTATCTTGGAACTCCTGAGGATCTTCACCTTCCTGCATGATACAAATAGGGTCATTCTGATTTTCCTAGTCGATGTGAGTTTCAGAAAATTCATCAACCATTTCTAGAAATTGCTTGATATGCTCATCGTCTTCAAAGACATGCCAGTGATGGAAATTATTTGGTATTGAAGGAATGTGCCTCATTTCTATGTGATACTTTAGCTTCAGGACGGTAGGTGGCATAAACGTAGCAACCTCTTTCGCTAGAGAGTCATCTTGTTGATTTTCTACCCTGGGAATATGATGAATATTAAACAATGAGAAAAAAATTTCTGTCAAATCCCAGGCACAGTTCATGTGCGACCTTAGCCTTGGATGCTTGGCTTGATATTGTTGCCTTATCTATTTTACTATTAATTTTGCATCACCGTAAACTATTAGATTTTCAATTTTCAATTTCCTGGCAGCTTCTAATCCTAAGACCAGGGATTCATACTCACATACTTTATTTGTATAATCAATGTCCCACTGTAATCTATATGATAAAGGAATAATGAATTCATCCCCGGGTGCCACAAACAACACTCCAACTGCTACTCCTTCCCAGGACGAAGCACCATCAAAATATTTTTTCCAAACTCCTACACTGTTTATATTTTTGTTTGTATTTTGTATTTTTTGTTTTTTGTTTTTTTCTTCTATACAAATTTATTCTTCACATTCTTCTATACAAATTTTTTGTTACACCTCAATATTGCTCACTTCGATAAGTTTCGTAAGTGTCGCGTGATCCTCTCAACTATCGCAAGTGTCACAAACATCAAACAAAGCATACTGCCATGATGACGACACCAAGGAGACATCTAGAATAACTTAGACACTTGATTTGGAGGAGGGAGAATGATTAACTGAAGTCAAGGAACTCTTATCACCTGAAAGGAGCTCTTAAACAAGGGTTTTAAAGGTGAGCACTCCTCTGTATCAGCCTTAGGAGTGCTGGCACTCCCCTATAAGGTCTTAGGGAGCGTTATAATGCCCAATTTCCCCTTTGAAGGAGCGCTATCCATCCTTGGAGTGCTGGCGCTCCCCTCAAGCTTCCTAGGGAGCACTATAGCGCCCTGATGCCCCTTTTGATGGAGCGCTGTCTAATCTAGGTAGTGGTTGGCCTGTTGAGGAGAATAAGGGAAGGATCTTTCAAGTTTGGAAGGTAGTTGCATTTGAATTCTTGGTTCAATCAGAAGATCCTTGATCTAAGGAGGGAATTCCTCAACCTACCCTAAATATACCTCAAGAGATTAAGCCTCTCTTAACCTATATAAGTAGGCTCCATGATGGTGAGAAGGGGGAAGAATTGCTAGCATGAAACCTATGATCTCATAGGAAACACACAGTCAGCTAAAGGATAGTGATCAGCGAAGCTGTTATCATCCAGGTCATGGATCTTTCGAGCAAGGGTTAGATGAAGGGGACTTGACGAAGCTGTCGCATTCGCATCTACGATTGTAAGTACTGCTGTCGTTATTCTCATTAATATGACATGCTTGGCCTATTTCTTTCTAGTTCGTCTCTGATCTTACATGAACTTATCATTGATATATAGATCTGTTTTCAAGCTAATATCAATAGAGTAGGAAGTGGTCGTACTTTTTTTTTATATAGGACTCATCGAGGAGTGAGAGTTTGGAGCTCGACTCAGAGCGTGCAGGGACAAATGTCGATAAAGAGGTACTTCTATTCTCCTTCCTTCTCATGCATTAGTTTGTATAGATTTGAAAGGAAGTCAATGTACACGTTAAGCACTTTCTATATTAGAGTTTAGGGTCTAGCTCTTTGAGGCAATCTACCTCTCCGCAGGGAGATTTTCCTACAACAGAAATTGGCGACTCCACTGGGGAGTCTTCAAATCAAAACTTTTTGTTTTGATTTCTCCTCATAGACCTTGTCTTACCCCTTGATTGTTTTCAGACTAGGTTCACCCCCTTTTGATTGGTTTCACGAGCTGATTGACTCCCTACCCCATCACACTCAGCTTGATTGTCGAGACTGAACTGCAATTTTTGGATTTTTGACACTTTTAGGAGATTTTTGAACCTGGCGCCCCTGTCCCTGTGTTAACAGAGCACCAACGCTCCCTGAGTGCCTTACAAAGAGCGCTATAGTGCTCCTTGCCCTTGACAATAGAGTGCCAACCCTCTTTTGGCCAAAAAGCCTTCCAAAATTTCTTTTTTCAGGGTTTTACCTCTATGTTTCTCTTGCTGGGTCACCTTGTGAGTCAATGCTTCTTCCTTTCTACATTTGACAGCTATCTTTTTGAAGAACAAACATCTTGCTGTTTGGATTTTGTAGCCTTCTTCACTATTGTTGTTGATTTTTTCTGTCATTTGGAGTTTGAAACCCGTGCATTGTCTTTCTCTCCTTTTTGATTGAACGAAAAACTCTGGTGAAGGTCATCAGAGGCCTACGAATCTTTTCATTTGGTTTTAGTTAAGGTCATTGTTCTTCGACATTTATTTTGGTGTGAAGTTCTTGATTTTTCCTTGATTATTTCTTTTCTTTCGCTTCTTGTTTTGATCACAACGAGAGGGTGTATTGCTTGTACGATTCTTGCTTGTGTTGATCTGATTTTCATTGATCCAAAAATATAATTAGCAAGACGAGCATTGTTTTGAATTAATCATTATTCATATACAAACAATAAAGAAACATATTCATAATTGATTTTGCATATCAGAAGGTATCTCAAAAGTTTTAGCACCACATCAGATTTGATTTGAAGAAAATTTGTTTGAGGACATTCCTTATTAGTGCTTGTTAGTGGAAACAACTCTCTCTCTCCCTTAGATAGATGTTCATCGAAAAGAAATGACTGCTTATCATCTTTGATGCATTTTTGGGACTGAGTCATAATTCCATCCGTTTCACTTCCATGCACCCCTCTTGAGTAAAGAACAACTATAAAATAAACGCTAATTAAAAAATTATTTAGAACACTTTCTTTTCTAGGATCCTCCACCAACAATAGACTAGGCTTAGTACTTTGGATTAGGCTGTGAGCATAACTCTCCAAAGTTTCCAAAACAAACACTAGCATCCTGAGTTAGGGAGAGTCAAATCTAATTATCGTATAAGTCTGCCTGGGATCCCCCTCTCACACAGGGGTACGCATGAGGTCGCATTCGGGAGAGCTACAAATATTATCCCTCCGTGGTTTGACTAATTGTAGTGGTCAGATCGTATTATGGGGATCGCTTAAAGGTAAATCCACAATTACTGTGTGGAAGCCTTTTAGTTGATTTCGCGCTAGATACTCTGCCCGTACGTTCGGATCGAACTATCGACTGTACCCTCCCAGGGGCTGACTGTGAATTGGTAACCTTACTAGCCATAATCTTTAGGGTCTTACACAAGGCGACAGTGAAGGGAAGTCTCACTGTACCTGGAGCAGACATTGGTCAAACTCACTCGGGCTCCTTGGAGAGTAAATCCACAATTACTGCGTGGAAGCTTGCACCAAGGCGTAAGTTCGTTAAGCAGGTCTCCATTGTAACTGTTCCACCATATCCCCGCCCCTTATTGACTTGATCATGCGACATTGGATTTCATCACCAACTAGTACAGTCATCGAGAGAAGGCCCTGTTTGCTTGGTTGTGATTCTTAGATTTTATTAGCGTATGCTGTTTCTTTTTAGTAGTTGGCCATAGATCTTTTTCGCCGACTCTTTTTCGCCAACATCGACCCTCCATGCCGTTCACGGAGGCTACAGGGACTTCCTCCAAAAAATACGGAAGGGAACACCCCTTTACCCCCTCATTCTATGGAGGAATCTCCTCAACAGAGCGAGGTTCAAGATACCACAACTTCCCAAGAAGAAGTTCCCACTCCTTTAGAGATTTTTTGAATTGTTTCAGAGTCTCCGGAAGCTTCTCGTATTCTGGAGGGATATGAACGACGTGTCCTCCAACTGAATTCAGTTGGTGAATTTGTCGTCGTCAATCGTTCTAACATTCTGGCTGGGTCTCGTTCAAACCCTTTAGCCGATGACCCCTTTTGGACCGCAGACATTGTTTGAAGTCCACCACGCATGGTGCGGGACCTTTATGGAGTGGGAGTAGGTGTCGATGCACCTATCTCTTACACCGCACCTTTAAACCATTTTACCAATACTACCGTTTTTACGGCCACACCATCCATTGGTCCGAACGCATCGTCTGTTGGCCCAAGGTATACTTTTCCTCTCCAGACGGTCCATTCCACAATGGTCCCTCACATTCTGACCATTCCTTCCAGTAACACGGTGGTTAGCCAAGCTGCTATTAGCACACCAGTAACACCAAGACCTACATCATCACTCCCTTTTGGGTACAGAGCACTGAATCTTACCACTTCTACTACTACCCAAGTTATGTCGGGAAGTTCCATACCTATCCAATAACCCGGAGGGACCAGTCTTGGTGGTCTTAACCCATTCAGCGGTACTGGTCAGTCATTTACGTCTGGTTTTCAAATTTTGGGAACTCTACCTCAAGCTGGGGAGCATCCTCCCACCAGAGGACAACTTCCATTTGGGGGGAACCCTCATGCTGGGGGGAAACCTCAATCTGGAGCCTACCATCAACCGTATGGACAAAATGTGTCTTCCACACCTAATCTGTGGAATATCCCTTTTCCAGGAAACCCACAATTCTCGGCAGGACACAATTCCCAAGCTCCACAACAACCCCCTTATGGACAAATGCCAAATCCAGCTTATAATCCTCAAAACCCATCTGGTTATCCTCCGCTCGCACATACTTCTCAAAACACCTCAGATCCTGTGTACCCTGGTCAACACCAACCTCATACAAGAGGGCCCACTAGTTACAATTATCCGCATAACCCAGTGTATGGCCCTACTAGTGTCCCCATGCCACACCAGCATTACCCACAGGTTAACCGACAACTACCTTTTCTAGCGACCCTGGACCTTCCAGACTTGTCTCGGTTAACGAATGATCCTATTTATCATTCTCCGGTTTGGCCAGCTATTCCAGCTAAACTTCCTTATGATATCCCAAAATTCGATGGGAAGTCCGGAGAAGACCCAAACAACCACGTGATGACTTTCCATTTGTGGTGTTCATCCAACTCCCTCATGGACAATTCTATACGTCTGCATCTTTTCCAATGAACGCTTACGGGTTTGGAAGTAAAATGGTATATTGAACTACCACGTGCCTCGTTTCACGACTTCAACTCCCTCGCCATGTCCTTCCTCACACACTTCCAACTACCCATTCGATACGATACGGGTACTGAACTATTGACCTCCCTTCGTCAGACAACCTCCGTACATATATCTGATCATATTCATGAATGGAGATGACGACGAAGGCTAATCAAAGAGGTCATTCCTGACCAATTATTAGCGGAATGGTTCACTAAATCATTGTTACCCCAAATCGCTCGTGATGTTTCCATGGGTGGTGTAGTCACCGAGGAAGAAGCTATCACCCGAGCTCAGTACTTAGACTTAGTTTATTCACAGTCTGGTACTCTGTACGAGTTGATACCGAACGCTACCCGTGCCACTAATGATCCATCCAAACCATCGTCTGCCTCGCACGTGGATGGAGTTATTGGCTCTGTCAAAACCCAATCTACTTTCCAGTTGACTGGAACAACTCAGCGGCCCGCTTCGATGGCTGCTCCCAGTCTGAATGCACCCTCTTCTACCCCCCCTCAAACTCAGGTCTCTGAGGTGAATGCGGTCCAATCGACCCCTTCACAACAACTTGGGGGCAAGAAGAAAGCGATAAATAAACCAAAAAAAAACAATAACAACGAACAACCAAAAAATCAACCACAAACCCCTGCTGCCAGAAAACAACCACAACAAAAACCGAAATTCCCATGTCTCATTTGTGGTGATGATCACTACACCCGAGACTGTCCACATCACGATGAAGTGGCCAGGATTTTTAAGGGAAATTCACAACCCGCTGTGCTTACTCAGCCTTTTCCACATCAACAATCTTTGGTTGCTCAAACCCCCACTCCAGGGGGCAGTTCCAACCAATCCCATGATGAGGCCTCGACAAGTGCCCACATTTACATGTTCAACGGGGTTAATCTGACCACTTCCTCTGCAACATATGACACACCAGTTAAACCTGATAAGCCGAAGACTACTAATGGTTCCGTACCGGACCCGTTACCATATTCCGTTAGTCCTCCATCTATTAGCCCTCCATATGGGCCGCTTCAGATTGAGAAACCTTCATTTGACTCCATCTTATGCCCTCCTAAGAGCACCATCTAGAAATCGACCTTCAATCCTAATTCATGGGCTGCCCAAAACTACAACATTGTTGAAGATTTGGCTCAAGCACCGTGTGCTATGTCTGCCTTGGAAGTTCTACAACACTGTCCAAGCCAACATAGAACGCTCTTAGCTGCTATCGGCGCTTTCGATCCTGAGTCATCAAATAACCTCATGTTTAACCTAAATGATCATCAACCATGACTCTCCCACCAACTAGCTTTCCAAATCGATGTCGTTGTTCACAATCAACAAATCCACCGAACTATCTTGGATGAGGGAGCCTCTACTTGTGTCATGTCTTTAGCTTGTTGGAAAGGATTAAAATCACCTTCCCTTAACAAATCCCCTATGATGTTACGCACTTTCGATGGATGAGGTTTTCATCCTCACAGATTATTACAATCCTTAGCCGTTCAGTTGGGCGGAAAAACTGTTACCGTTGATGTCAAGGTGGTCGATGCCCCCCTCGATTACAACATACTAGTTGGAAGAAGTTGGTTCTACGCTATGACCGCTGTCGCCTTGTCGGTGTTTCGATGTTTACAATTCCCCCATCAAGGAAAAATTGTCACTGTCGATCAACTCGATTTCTGTACACCCGACGCTCGCGTCCCTGTCACCAACAACATTCCTTTTTTGGGAGACCACCCAGTTACGTATGAAAGCGTTGGTGTTGTCTTGTTAAAAGATTCTATCCTTATGGGTACTGTCCCTACACCACTTCCACTTACCGCACATCATATTGCCACCATCAATATGATCTCGACTATGCCTTATCAATCCTTGGAATCATCTGATCCTTGGGTTGTACCTAGTCCTATGGAATTTGATGTGCTCGGTGACACTATGCCACATAGCCCAGCTGAGGCCACATACGTAGCTATTCAATCTGCTTCTCCCTCTCCAAACAACCCACATTTTCTGGCACATGATGCCTACTCGGTGCCCTCATGGTTGGATTCCCTATCATCTGCCGTTGATTACATTTCCCAAATTTTCCCTTCTGACGAATCTATTATGGAAATGCTTAGCATTGACGATCTACCTTGGGATGATAACCATCATCGATCCTCTTTTCTTCTGCCTTTGGAAGAAATTCACCAAGACATACACTCTGTCTTCCCTCCCGATGTTACCGATTCTCCGCTATCTCCCATCCTCACACAAGATACACTTTCTGAGGAGAATATGGGTAACATCTCTACCATGATCGTTATTGATATTTTGATCAAAGAAGGTGTCGTGGAAAACATTAACCTTGGTGCTAATTGCACACCTGAAGAAGTGGTCTCTTACACCGCTTTGTTTAAAGAATTCTGCGATGTCTTCACATGGAGCTATGAGGAAATGCCAAGGATCGACCCTTCAACCGTCGTACACAAAATCAAGACTTACCCTGGCGCGAAACCTATTCGACAAAAGCTTTGCTCGGTTCATCTTAAGAAAATCGCAGCTATAAAGGCAGAAGTTGAGAAACTTCTAAAAACTGGCTTTATCTATCTCGTCCCTTTGACAGAATGGGTCTCCAACCTTGTTTTGGTTGCCAAAAAACAAGGGACCATCCGTGTTTGTGTTGACTATCGGGATCTCAACAAAGCTTGTCCCAAGGACAACTACCCTACGCCCTTCATCGACCAAATCATCGATAATTGTGCAGGGAGTGTAATCTTCTCTTTCATGGATGGCTTTTCTGGGTATAACCAGATTGAAATCTTACCTGCTGATCAACATAAGACAACCTTTATCTGCCCATGGGGTACTTTCGCCTACCGAAAGCTACCTTTTGGCCTTAAAAATGTTGGTGCTACTTTCCAGCGGGCCATGTCATACGCTTTCCACGATATCAAGCATATCGCAGAGGCTTACCTTGACGATTTACCCTCCCACTCATCCAATCGATCCGATCACATTGATCACTTACGGGTGATTTTTCTTCGATGTCGATTCTACCGTATTCGCTTGAACCCACATAAGTGCATTTTTTATGTCAAATCCAGTCGACTCCTTGGTTTCATTGTCTCCAAATATGGGATCAGGATGGATCCCTTAAAGATTAAGGCCATTCTAGCCTTACCCCCACCTACCACTTTAACCCAACTCCAAAGTTTGCAAGGCAAAGCAAACTTCCTTCACCGTTTCATCTGCAACTACGCCGAAATAACTAAAGGATTCATGCGGTTACTGTAGAAAAACACCCCTTTCATTTGGGATGACACCACCCAATGGTCATTTGATGCTCTCAAGCATGCCTTGACCCACACACCTTTGTTGCACCCTCCGGAGTATACAAAGGAATACATCCTTTACTTGGCCGCCTCCACTTCCACTATTGCAATGGTGTTAGTTCAGGAGGATCCCAACGGTGAAGAACATGTGATTTATTACCTGAGAAAGAGTCTATCTAGACCCAAACTCCGATATTCACATGTAGAGAAACTAGCTCTGGCAGCCGTCATCGCTGTCCAGAGATTTCGCCATTACATCTTATTACGCACCACCACGGTGATCGCAGACTCCAACCCCATGTACCATGTCTTGACATGTCAAGTACTTGGGGGCAAATATTCCAAATGGATCGTCATCCTTCAGGAATTCGATCTTGAATTTACGAAGTCCAAAGCCAAAAAGTCCATGGTGTTTGCAGAGCTTATTTGTGCTCTCCCTCGTGTTGATGAAGACATCGAACCTAGAGATCCTCTCCCCGATGAATCTCTTTTTCTCATTAGCACCTCTCATCCTTGGTACAGATACATCCTCCTTTACCTTCAAACCCAACATTTTCAGCCTAATGTTTCTTGTGAAGAGCGTCGACGTATTCGTCACCACTCTCGTCGTTATCTTATCATCGGTGACACCTTGTATCATCGTGGTATTGACACTATCCTTCAACGATGTCTGATTCACGAGGAGGTTGAACGCGTTCTAAACAATTGTCACCTTGGTGCCTGTGGCGGTCACCTTTCTGGGATGGCCACAGCCCAAAAAATCCTACGTGCCGGCTACTTTTGGCCCTCGATTTTCAAAGATTGTATTGAGGCCGTAAAAAAATGCCCACCTTGCCAAGTCTTTAACAAGAAGGCATGCACCCACCCTAGTAAGCTACACCCCATTATCGCCATCGGCCCCTTCTCCAAGTGGGGTATCGATTTCATGCAATGTAAGCCTACCTCAGCCGGGGGGCACGGTTATATAATCGTCGTCGTTGACTACTTTACCAAATGGGCTGAGGCTATGCCTACCTTCCTGAACGATGGTCGTACCGCAGCTTTGTTTCTTTTCAACTATATCATAACTCATTTTGGTGTACCACGTGCCATTGTCACTGATCATGGTGCACACTTCAAGAACCAGATGATGAGCGAACTGCATGTCAAATTGGGTTTTCGCCATGAAAACTCATCCCCTTACTACCCTCAGGCCAACAGACAAGTTGAGGCCTTCAAAAAAGTCCTAAAAACCATGATCCAACACATCATGGCATCTACAACTTTCTCCGCTCTCTGGGCTTATCGCACTTCTATGAAAACCTCAACTGGATTTACTCCTTTCTAGTTGGTGTATGGCATCGAAGCCATTCTACCAATCGAGTGTGAGATTCCATCACTGAAACTCAAAGTAGAACTCCTACCCCATACTTTTGCTGAAGAAGAACGCTTCTTATATCTATCCAAGATGGATGAAACACGTCGTGATGCTGCTCTCATTAATGAGGCACATCAGAAACGAATTAAGAGTCAATACGACAAATCCGTCCACCCTCAGACTTTTGCAGAAGGAGACTTAGTCCTCGTTTATGACCAAGTTCACAATAAATTGGGGATAGGTAAGTTATAACCTCTGTGGCATGGTCCTTACATCGTGAAGCGCATCCTATACAGAGGTGCCTACGAATTAGTAGATCATGATGGAATTTCCCTAGGAGAGCCCCGAAACGGGCTTTACCTTAAAAAGTACTATGCTTAGATTACCCAGCATGTGTACTTTGTACGTTATAGTATTTTAGTTTGGTGTGTCTATTTCTTTCATGTGCTCTAGTCTTTACCGTTGCCACTCATGACTGTGCTTGTGTTTTCATGCGCAGATGACGTCTTCCTTTCCTTTTTTTTTTGGGTTTGCGGATGGCGCTAGTCGACATACCCGGAACATTGCTTCGGCAACATGGGTTATTTACCAATTTGACGAGGTGGTGAGTTCAGGAGGTATCTGCTTAGGACCAACAACCAACAACATGGAAGAATATCACGCTGTCATCAGACTATTGACCCAAGCCTCCTCCCTAGGTATCTCTTGTATCATTGTTTACTTAGACTCCCAACTCGTGGTCTATCAACTCAACCGTATCTACGCTATCCGTAATCCTATCATGCTACGTCTCCACCTGCAAGTTCGCCATCTTGAACGAATGTTCGATTACATTGAATATAGACACATTCCAAGAGAACTCAACAGTGTTTCGGATTTTTTAGCTAATTACATCATGGATCGGTATCTCACCCACATATAAGATTTAAGGAAAGCAAAATTGTACATCACATGTAAATTAAAACACATCACATACATCATCATGTACAAATCATTTGGCACTGTAAAAACTCGAAACTGTATATATATATATATATATATATATATATATATATATATATATGGCGTGACTAAAATGTTTTGATTACATCAAAATATATAGAAGAGCAAAATGTTGGGTCTCTAAACCCCTACAACATCGCCTGACAAGGCATGCAAAAATATGATCACCAGAGAGACTCTAATCTCCCTCCACTACATTGTGCTGCGAGTAACATATCACTGCACGCACTATGCATCTCAGTAGAGAATTGACATTCTCTGGAACTCCCACAGTGTGCTTCTGCAGATGTAAAGGTACTTCTCCCCTCCGTAGAGGAGGAATGCCCATCGTGAGTCCTTGGAGGTTTCTTTCAACCTCCCGGAGACCTATCATGGGTACTCCCGGATCTGCTACAACCGGAGCACCCCCATGATGTCCTGGTATCGGTACATCGGTTGGGCACACTGCTCCCTTGTCTGCATGTTGAAAACAATACATCTTTTAAAAAAACTCTTCTATATACCCAAAAAAATACATATACATTAAAAACTTAAAAAACAAAAACTAGACAAGGTATGGCTCAGTCTCTTACCTGACACATCCCATTCTTCCCCCGCGGGAAAAATCAAATCCATGCTCCTACTAAAATCTACCTCAGCATATGGGAAGTCTTCTATCCAGAGATACTGTTGTCTCAGCCAAGCAAATAAATCACCAGTGAAATGGAACTCTGACTCTGCTACAAGCCTCAGAGACAGACTAGTCCACCTCTCCATCCTTGGTTCGTCCACTAGTCGCACCGCCAGTGCTATCTGAGGCTGCATATGGGGGATGCACTCTAGGAAAAATGAGACTAGAAAAGAGCCGTAACCAAACTGTTTCTGTCCCATCCTGCACCGTGAAACTTGTTCCTTCACATTTCGAAGGAACCCTGCACTCCAATTGAACAATGTTGGTTCCAAACACTGAACACCATAAGCCACCTGCGATCTTGATTCCATATGCATGCTAGTACTGCCCGTCATGCTCGTGATGGAAAACAAAATGGACCGGAGGGGTAGCTCTCGGATATCCTTGATAGGGATTCTACCCCCTACCAGTCTTGCTCCTGGAACGCAGTGACCTGCCAGATACACGCCCACTTGTTTAGGTAGCACTCTCTCCCTGGAAAAAGATATGGGAACCCCTCTCTTCGAGAGGCTAGTCAAGAAATACACGTCTTCCAACTCAATGGTTAGAAGCTGTGTGCCAATCCAGAATCCTTGCTCTGCAACGTCCCATAAGCCGATCATGTGCTCAAGCAACAAAATCTCCTTCTTCATTTTTTGCAATTTGAAGAATTTTAGTAAGCCACAAGCTCACAATGTGGCCCGTGTGCGAGGACTCCGCAAGGCATCCAAGTCATCAATATCATGCTTTCGTTCTTTCCACTCGATCATGGTCACCGAAATCACCTACAAAACAAAAAGAATAAAGAATTTCATTATTTCAACGTTTTGGCAATTTCGACAATTTTCAAAAGCAATCTAAAAACATGAAATCTAATGCCCATATTATTTAAAGAGACCAAACCCTCTTTTACAATCATCATGCCCTCTCTTAGCCATTCAATATCCATCATACAACAATGAAACGTTTTTAAATGCAAACGATTTCCCTTATGGCTGCGTGGGCATATGTGAGAATTTTTCATGGGTTCTTTGACAAAAATGACCCATCTACTTACATATTAAGGTGTTGGCATCATGGCTATCCCATTCTAAAATGTTTTTGCAAAAATAATCCCTTTTTTCCATCGTTCTTAATAGAGGCTGATTTGGTCCTTTTTGGGGAAACTTAGGGCTTCATTTTTTGAATTAAATGCTGCTATGAAAATGAATATTAAACCATGTAATTGGAAGAAGGAGATATGAAGACCTACCTGGTCCAAACGACAAGAGAAACGGTCAACCGTAGCTCCGGTATCAAGCGAAACAAGATCCACCTCCGAGATGAGAATCTCCACTACTCCAAAATCCTTGTGCAAAATGAAATGGTAAATGGAATTTTCATTGTATTTCTATTTATAAATTTCCATTTTTTATAAGGTATAGTCATTTGTGGGTTTCTCTAACAATACAATGGCTTCACTAAACCCCTGGTTTGTGGTTTTGACATCGCAAGTTTCCTGGCAGTTCTGATGGGTTATTTACCTTGTCGCACTCATGAACATAGTCTTGGTTCGTTCTCAAGCTCGAGAATATGAGAACGCGTCGGGTAGACTTTTATCTCTTTTTCGAACCCGCATGGATACACGAAAAAGGAACCCCCTTGGAGTCATATTTAAACCCTTTTCAGACTCTCTAAATTTGAAAAGATTGTTGAGTGGCCTTGCTTCCTTTCACACTCGTTAAAAGGTTCGAAAGGGCGTCTTTCGAGCGATAGTTTATCTCTTTTTTGGTCTCGTTAGAATACTGCACGAAAAAGGAACTGAGATATTTCTCTTTTAAGTGTTTTTCCAAACTCTATAATCCTAAAAAACCTTCGAGTTTTCTGTCTTTGGACTCGCTAAAGCACACATCGATAGGCCCATACGGGATCGAACCCTTACTTCTTCCGATTCGTTAAACAAAGGAAGAGGAACTTACCGAAGGTGAGTTATATCGAGCATGTGTTATCCTCCTCGAGCTCATTAAATCAAAAAGAGGTACTCGTCTATCTGGATGGGGGAAAAATTGGAAGAAGCAAGCCAAGTAGTCTTTTGAGAACATTATCAAGTAATTGTTAGAGTCGCCCTTGAACATGGCACTTTGTCTTTTGCATGCATCATAACCCGTTGAACCTCTACACTAAGCCAATCCTTTGAGTTTCTTTCACTCCTTTGGGTCACCTGACGTAAGTCACAACATCCACTGCATCATCAAGTTTTGGTCCATGTCATGTTTCTGCTGTTGTGCCTCAGTGTTCAAGGGAAGTATCCGCCTCTAGAGTCAGCCATCCAAAATATCTTGCCTCAGAACATGTGTTAGTCCATGTCCTTTTGATCCACCAATTACATCTCTATGTCTGTTTCATGTCATTTTTGGGGGATACATCAAGGCCCTCCTTTGACGAACTTATTCCTGTCAACCTCAACACATTATCTAGGAATTAGGCTTAGAAACTAGTTAGTACTTTGGGACCTACATGCCTCAATGGTAGGCCTCCTCACATTCGACAGTAGGTTTACATCATTGACCTCTGATCGGATGATTCCACGGATGTTCGACTCCAGCTCATCCATTCACATTCGTTGGAATGTACTAGGGTACCTTGGGAATCATTGACATTAATGGTGATCTC
>ML792351.1:241221-265576 GCA_009831015.1 Picea engelmannii
CGGATGATTCCACGGATGTTCGACTCCAGCTCATCCATTCACATTCGTTGGAATGTACTAGGGTACCTTGGGAATCATTGACATTAATGGTGATCTCCCTCGCACTTGTTAACGGTTCACACCATTGACCGGTAATCAAGTGGCTTCTGCCATGTTCAACATCAGGACATCTATTCACATGGTTAGAATCGTACCACATTGGGATCGGTAAGAAGACCCTGGGTTGAGTGATCACTTTGATATATACTTTGCCCAGGTTGTGAAGGAGTTTCTCTTGGACGAATGATGCATACACTGTTATATAGATCCACTTTGTATTGGTCGTGGATATGTCTTGTCACCTCGTAGATCCACTGTGTATTCTTCATGGCTACGATCAGTCCAGGTCATCAGAGTATAGATCCACATTGTATTCCTAGTGGCTATACCTTTTTATCGATACAATTATGGATCCGCGGTGTATTTTATGGCGACCATATCTTGCAAGTCTTGATCACCCAAGCATAGGTATGCTTGCCTTGGGTTTTGAAATATGTCATGATATTTGTTGGATGTTTGTGTGCAGCTTCTATCAGGTTCTCCGAGTCTATACCCTTGCTTGAAAGTCTACAAAGTATTTTAGTTATCAGTTCGCATATTCTAACTTCATACTTTGGGGGGCAATCTGTTACACCTCAATATTCCTCACTTCGATAAGTGTCGTAAGTGTCGCATGATCCTCCCAACTGTCGCAAGTGTCCCATGTCATTCAAAAGTGTCGCAAACATCAAACAAATCATACTTCCATGATGACGACACCAAGGAGACATCTAGAATAACTTAGACACTTGATTTGGAGGAAGGAGAATGATTAACTGAAGTCAAGGAACTCTTATCACCTGAAAGGAGCTCTTAAACAAGGGTTTTGAAGGTGAGCGCTCCTCTGTATCAACCTTAGGGGCGCTGATGCTCCCCTATAAGGTCTTAGGGATCATTATAACGCCCAATTGCCCCTCTGAAGGAGTGCTATCCATCCTTGGAGAGCTGACGCTCCCCTCAAGCTTCCTAGGGAGCACTATAGCGCCCTGATGCCCCTTTTGAGGGAGCGCTGTCTAATCTAGGTAGTGGTTGGCCCATTGAGGAGAATAAGGGAAGGATATTTCAAGTTTGGAAGGTAGTTGCATTCGAATTCTTGGTTCAATCAGAAGATCCTTGATCTAAGGAGGGCATTCCTCAACCTACCCTAAAGATACCTCAAGAGGTTAAGCCTCTCTTAACCTATATAAGTAGGCTCCATGATGGTGAGAAGGGGGAAGAATTGCTAGCATGAAACCTATGATCTCATAGGAAACACACAGTCAGCTAAAGGAGAGTGATCAGTGAAGCTGTTATCATCCAGATCGTGGATCTTTCGAGCAAGGGTTAGATGAAGGGGACTTGACGAAGCTGTCGCATTCGCATCTACGATTGTAAGTACTACTGTCGTTATTCTCATTAATATGACATTCTTGGCCTATTTCTTTCTAGTTCGTGTCTGATCTTACATGAACTTATCATTGATAGATAGATCTATTTTCAAGCTAATATCAATAGAGTAGGAAGTGGTCGTACTTTGTTTGTCTACAGGACTCATCGAGGAGCGAGAGTTTGGAGCTCGACTTAGAGCGTGCACGGACAAACGTCGATAAAGAGGTACTTATATTCTCCTTCCTTCTCATGCATTAGTTTGTATAGATTTGAAAGGAAGTCAATGTCCATGTTAAGAACTTTCTGTCTTAGACTTTAGGGTCTAACTCTTTGAGGCAATCTACCTGTTCGCAGGAAGATTTTCCTACAACAATAATCAATGTCCCACTGCAATCTATATGATAAAGGAATAATGAATTCATCCCCGGGTGCCACAAACAACACTCCAACTCCTGCTCCTTCCCAGGACGAAGCACCATCAAAATATTTTTTCCAAACTCCTACACTGTTTACATTTTTGTTTGTATTTTTTATTTTTTGTTTTTTTCTTCTATACAAATTTATTCTTCACATTCATCAAAACCATCATCAATTGATAATATACAGTTTCCTAAATCTTGATCAACGACATATATAGGGTAATTATTTGGGTTCTGCATGTGACTTATAATATATGCCAACCTTGTCTCTCTGTATAGACGGGTGAATTTTCCACTTAATATCGGGATCATAGCATACATCATGTCTAGTTGAAGTGATCCTCCAATTTTGGCACCCCAAGACCGAGATAACAACATGCCATACTTTGCAGGGACATCAACAATGACTACATCCATAAGAATACTCTTTACAGGAATCTGTGCAAGATTAACTACCAAATGTTTAATCATACCAAGACATTTAACTTTTCTTGAATCAAAATAATACAGATCTCAGTACGGTCTAGTAATCTCGAGACCTGGATTTTCCATAATAAATTTGGGCATTAAGTTGTGGGATGCTCCAGAATCCAACATACAGTTATAGAATGGGTGATCATGCACAATCAACGTAATATAAAAAGGAGCGACATAATATTTGGCATTTTCAATATGCGGACCAAAAATTATAGTAGGTCTATCATCTTCTAAATTAATATCATCCGCATGACTTTCAACATCTGAAAAATTTATCATCTTGGCAATTTTCTTTCTATACATTGGATTTTTCGCCAATTCAACCAGAGGTACAAGAATTTTTATTTTATTAATTTCATTTTCCAGATTGAAACTTCCAATTGTCTTTTCGGCTTCTCTGGTTGGGATCTCTGTTTATCTTCTTTCTGGTCTATTAGTCTACATTTCTTTTGTTTCAACTGTCCTTGTTTTGGCATCTTGTGTTTCAACTGTTTTTGTTTTGGAAACTTGCGTTTCAACTCTTTTTGTTTTGGCATCTTGTGTTTCAGCGGGTGGTTGAGCTGCCTCATTCGTTTTACCTCTCGACGGGAGCTTCTTCAGTGGAACAATTGTAGAATTTTTATTGTTAGGCCTTAAATTGTATTTATGTTGAAGCTCTACCATTATAGAGTCGGTGATTCCTTGATAATCAGAGTCTCCCGGATTATTTATACTTTCCTCATTTCCAAATAGGGGTTCTTAGTCTAAAGATATTTTGTAATCCTGTCTGGTTAGGTGAGGTTCTTGGTCCTCATCATTGAGATTGTTTATATCTTCATCTAACCCCTCATAGTATTACACATCATCACTTTTCATGAAGTTTTCTGTTTTAAATGGGGCTTTGATTTTTTGATCTTCGTTTTTTACTTGTCTCTGCTGGATCTGGTGGTTAGGATTCCTTTTGAACTCTTTTCTAGTGAATGGATCAGGATTATTTTGGTCTAGTTCCATTCTATAGATTTTTTTTGATAATTCTTTGATTATCTTAGCCATGTCATCCATTTTATCTTCCGCAGACCTCCCAGATCCGGAGGGTCCTGCTTGTTCTTTGAAGCATCTAGTTTCTTTGGTTCCTGTCTCAACCTTGGATTTTAGTTTACCCGACGCCATCATGTTCAATTTGATTTCTATGGCGTCATATTGCATTCCCCTGAGGGTAGCATATCTCGTTTCCATTAAAAGTAGGGAAAAGTCGAGCTCAAAAGCCCTTGCGAACGTCACTTTAGCCGCGGGTTGAGAAGGTTTAACTTCTGCTGGAATCTTATGATAGAGTTTGTTAAACCTCTGGGTGAATTCTAGGACTGACTCATAATTCATTTTCCTTAGAGCCCCAAATTATTTCAGATAATACAAGTGATCTCTCTTTTCTCCCCACTGTCTTAAACAAGCGCTTTCTAACTCATCGTAATACCTTACAGAACCTACTGGGAGCCCTCGAAACTAGATTCTTACTTGTCCTTCAAAATGTTGCACCAAAAGTCTTGAGTAAAAATCTTCATGCTCCATACCGATGATATCAACAAATTGGTCGAAAAATTTTATGTGCTCTGTGGCAGTTAAATCTCCTTCTCCAGTGAATTTCAGTAAGTTATTCATATAATTTTCTGGTAAATCATGAAGGACTGGGGGAAGGACTAAGGGAGCATACCTGGCCACCACTTTGGAAAAAATTATAGGGGGCGGGGGTGGGGATGGTCCTTGACCACCTTCTCCTCCACCTCTAGCGCCACCTCCTCCACCAACGACCATTAAGATTCTAGGGGATGAACTCTGAGAGATATAAAGGGGACTTTCATAAATATTGAGGGACCGAAGTGGTGACCTTTCAACTTCTTTGGAATGTGGCAAAGGAAAATCTGGGAAAAGGTCATTGGGATATGAAAATCCTAGGAGAGGCGGGAAAGGTAAACGCGAACTGGTTTCTTCAGACTTATAGGATGTATAGATAGGAAAACTAGCAGGGGACAACTCAGGGTATAAAATGCACTCCTCAATATTTAAGAGAACGAAAACCTTGGTTTCAGATGAGGATGGGGTAGACAGAAAATTAACGATCGTGGGTATAGACGAGGCTCTTCTATTCGGACTGTTCTGAGTACCAGATAAGTTGGTCTCAATATTTATTTCAGGTTCGCTAGTTGAGGCCTTCATAGACGATGTTTGTTTAAAGTTTTCTTCAGAAGTTAACCTTTCGATCAAAACCTTAGTATTGAATTGAGTTATTTTGGGTTGGTACTTCTTACCTAAAGATGAGGTAGTAGAATTGGGGTATCCCTTGGTTTTTAACAACTTTTCAGGATCAGATATGGGCATAGTCTCCTAATCGCCTGGGTTCTTCCTGGTATTATTTCTACCAAATGCCAGTTTATCTGTAGTGCAGTTTCCAAGTGAAAGATAAAAATTAGACTTATTATTATATTCAATCTTTGTTCACTATCAAAGAGAGAAACTTATCATGTCATTCTCCCAGGGAAAAATAACTTCGTTTCTCCGTCCCCGACAACAGCGCCAAAAAGATGTTGTTCCTAAGATTAAATTTAAGGCTTTAAAGAATAATGTCAGGCATCATAAATATAAAGGAATGTTTTTAAAAGGTGCTTTTTCTTCCGTTAGTTATATAAGAATTAATCCTCAAATGAAATCAACGACAGAACAGGACAGAGGCCATAATTTGTCGTCTTAGTCGATTTATAAAATCAAATGATGTATGGGGGAAAATTACAAAAAACAGTTAAACAAAATGAGGCATCAATGCATGATGAATCTTACCTTTTTCACAGTAGAATAAAATAAATAATTCACCCTTGAAACGATATGAGATATAGTAATCCAAGTAGCTTATAGGTCTTGTATTTACTTATAACAAATACAGAGGAAAAATTGTTTGCTTATCAAAAAATCGATAAAATGTGACTATAGTAGTAGTACTACTAAATTGAAACCACTCACTTATCAAGGAATGACATAAAGAAAGCTTGAAATATGAGACACGAGATAAACACATAACTCAAATTGCACAAAAAATGGAATCTTCGTCTGCACTTGCATTAATTCTCACAAAAGGAGAGTTTTTCTTATTACATATGCCAAGAAGCAACTTGTGTTAAGTCTTCAAACTATGTATTTATACAAAAATGTTCTCAACCCTAAGTGATTGGAATTCTCATAATTCAAAAACAATAAATATTACAATATGTAAAATTTGATGAGTTTCATTTGCATCTTCTCTATCTCTTCGCCTGCTGGCAGAGACATTTCTTCTTCTTGTCCTCTAGCTCAGAAACAACTGGCCTTTAATCATGTCTTGTGTAAATGGTATACACATGTTGTCTCATTTGTTTCCATACATGTTGGATTTCCCTTACTCGACACACTGAACACATCTTCCTACGAACTGCACCACTAACCTAGAAGGCTCTATTGTGTCATTCTTCTCGAAAGTATATAACTTCTTTTCTATGTGAGGCAACTTATCCTTCATTCTCCTAGCTTATAAATATATAGACTGTAGCCGTAGACTAGGATTGACTATCCACTTATTGATTTGGATGATGTAAATTTGTTTCAATTGCTGGATTGTGGCCCAGGATTCTTCCATGCTTGTCTTGGAATTGAGTTGATTTTTTTCTATATCAATTTTCCCCAGGGCGTCAAAGATATTATCTATTTCAATATCCATTGACTCTTTTTCGAGTGAAGAAAATTCTTCTTCACAAGATTTCTTTGCTTCCCTGGCTAACCTTTTACTTTCAACTAGATTGGCCTCCCAGTTTTTTAGTATTATATCACCTCGAATTTTCTCCAAAAGAGACAATCTAGAGACCTTGGCTACTTCGTCTTTTGTTGATGACAAAAATACCTCCTGGAAAGTAGCTCGAGCTGCAATGGACTCTCTCTCCTTTAAGTAAATGTTATTTAAAGAATGGTCTACCACCCGATAATAGTTTTGGACAACTTCTACTTTAGTAAAAAGGCTTTGTTGTGTTGATTCCAACTTCTCGTGCACCTCCAATGTCTGGGCTTGGAAAACCATCATATCCACTGTCGTGTTCTCAGTTGATTTTATTTTAGCCCGCAATTGTTTGACCAACTCTCCCTATTGAATGGCCAGTTCTCTACTTGCCTGTGAATTTTTATGCATTTCATCAAGACTGGTTTTGAGTTGTTGAATTTACTGTCTGTCACAGACTCTAATCTACTCAAAACTCCTATTCATCTCATTTCTTGTACTCTGTTCCACTGTCTTTATTTGTTTTTGCAACTTTCTCACCAACAAATCCTTCTGATTCAGTTGTTGTTTCATATTCCCAACTGAATACAGATTTGTTGTGGCAAAAGCTCCCAATGTGCCTACCACTTCCATAGAAAATTCCGCCTCCTCTAAGGCCTGTCCATCACATATCACTCTATGACTCTTGATAGTTTCACCCTCCTTTTGGTGTGTTTCTCTTTTTACTATAGCCCTCCTCTTCTTATTGAATAATAATTTAGAATGGGGCATCTCTTCGACCGAAATAGGAGTAATATCTTCTATAAATACTACTTCGACATTTGGGTTTCCCCGAATAGACTGTAAAGGTGTGACCGATTTGATAGGGCTGCCTATATTGGTGGATGGTTGTTGTTTTGATGTATTAGTAGTCGACTTTTCCGGTGTGGACATCGATGCATCCTGTCCATATTTTATCAAAACTTCATCTCGAGCTTTCGTTTGATCATTAGGTTTATTTGATGATGCAATATTTGCTTTCTGTGTCAAAAACTCTGTTTTCACCAAATTTTCTTGAATGTTTTGTCCAGTGGAACTTCATGTTTCTAAATTATGGGTCCCAACTTCCTGTGTGGCTGGAGATGTTGGGAATTATCCCTGTAATACTTTAGGTAGGTTGTTTCTTCGATGTATCTGAAAATTATAGAACTTGGCTAATTTGTCTGGAGCCAAAGTCTGGACTCAACTCAACAATTCCTGATAAGATCTTTCTCCTCAAAATATCTCATCCCATGGAGAATCTTCATGCTCTTATATATTTATATTGTAAAGAGTCATGTGATTTCCCATGACCTTCTAGGGATCGTGTTTCTTGAATTCAATGTTTACAAGCTTAATGTACTTTAGGGTCGCGGCCTCTACCTTTGAGTGGCTGAAATCTAACAGTGAGAAAGTACCAACCTACAAAGGAAAGGTGGGCCACACTTTTTTTTGTGCTGCCTTTATCTCTTTACTGATTCCTCCTAGCACAGTTTGATCTGATACCTCTCGACACACCAATCGATCTGGTAGAAACATTGGTAAAGCATGCGGAGGAATGAAACATCCAAAAACCCTTATGTAAGATAAATGTTCCTCAATGTACCAATCTGCTATTTTTCCCAGGTTGACCACTATCTTGTCTGAAATCCTGGGAGGTGGGCAACCGTAAATAACGATATGCATCGACACCACCACATAGTTGGATATTTCATAGAAGAAATATTTTTCTTTATCCTCCCATGTCTTGGAGTGATAGAAATGTATTGGTTCAACATTGGTCGGAGTCCAACTCCAACCCATCAAATGAAATGGCGTCATAAAACAAACAACATCCATGATGTATGCCGACATGTAAAATGGGGTAGGTTTCCCTTTGGATTTAAAAGACTGATATTTTGTGATTTCCTTGACCAAATTGTCCGATAATATTTTGGCCTAGTCGAAGGAATACCCTTCTGCTACTGTATGCATGATTAGTACCCATGGAAATAAGAAATGAGCACAATTTTCCTTCCCAAAAAGTCTACATAACATCATGGCTACATACATCATGTGAGGTTCTAATGATGCAACTGCATATACACCATGGGTGTCTGCTCTAAATTTCTCATGACGCGAGAAAAAATCTTTGATCAAGTTAGGTAGGTTCTTCCCATATTGCGCACATTCTTTTCTATCAAAATCTATCATGAAAGTGGCATTATAAATGTAATTGGGTACTGGGGACAATTTGTACATTACCTTAAAATGCTCTGGTCGGAAGGACCCAACTGCAATTTTTTTTGAATTGGAAATGCTCCTGGTCGAGATGTCGATGTTCTCCATCGCCCAACCAATCATATCATTATAAGGCACGAGCCTTGGCCGCGTGGCTATTTTATGCATCTCTGATTGAGCAACATACTTGTATCTCATAGCATGGGTTTCAGTCACCTCATCGCCCGAATCATCTGGGCAGTTGATCAATTCATATTGTAGAATATCAAATACCTGCGTCCAAGTTTTCACTGTATCTATGGTTCTGGGTGAAGTGTTTGAAAGGATGTCTGTGTTCAGGTTCAAGATATCACCAGACGCTTTAGTTGTTTTTCATGGAGCCATGATATCACGAGCTCAGAACTCTGTTATCTATTACAGGAAATGCACAAACCTCTTATCTTGCTAAAGTTTGCTCTGTGAAAATGCAAATGGAATTCATAATTCAATATCTTTTTCACCTTAAGTGTATCAATTTGTGTATACCTTTACTGACAATGTATTCACTTTCCTTAATTAAAAGATTTAGGAAGTGGTTTGAGATCTTATTTGAAATCATGGCCATAGATTGATTATTAATTCCATTAATGGTGGGTGGTCCATGATCGAGATATGTGAAATAATATTTGAATTTACCCGAACTACGATTTAATGAATAATTAACATAAGATAATAGTGTTTATCCCATTAACTAATCACATTTAACCTTAATTATTTTCGAGCTTTCAGACCTCGATATATCTGATAATAGCTCGATATATGATATCCGAAGCTTGAAACCACAAAGTGATTAATTATTCGCTAACTTCTTTTAATATTAAATTAACCTTGTTTAGTGTCTACGATATTTCGAGAGTTCGGACTTCGTGAATTCAGAATGCGATGGATGGTGAACATTCGAACTCTAGATGTGAGAAGATGTTAATTAACCTTTAATATAGATTAATTTATTTAACCAAAGTGTAATATTTCAGGACTTTGCATTTCTTATATTTACAAGTTACATCTCTGTCATTTTCCCGAAGGGCCACTTCCCGCAGTGACGTGTTAAAGATTAGGAAGGTATACGTGTATATGGTGACTAGGATATGTCGAACGTTTTTTGCGTATCGGGACTTTGAAGGCAAGACATGTTGAAACACTTGAAGTATGAAACTCTGAAGCTCGAAACTCCGAAGTATTCTCTAGGGGTTTGACCTTTTAATAATCATGCGGCTCCAAAAAAACTCAGGAAAAGGATCATTCAATCAAATGGAAAACTTCATCAACAGTGAGAATAAGGTGTGTTTTATTCTTATTTTAACTAGGAAATAAATCTATTTAAAGTCTAAAGTTTAGAAATATATATGTGTTCCAACACCTATCATTTTTAATACTTTTTTTTTCGTGGACCCAACCCCCTTCCCAATACCCTCATTTGGGATCTATCCCATCGGATTCCCCTTTTCACCCTAATCACCGTGGTACCTATCATTTATAAACATTTTTCTTTGTGGTCCCACCCACCCTTCCCAACACCCTTATTTTCCACCTATCTCATTTGATTCCTCTCTTTTCTCCATTTGTCATGATACCCCTCACCTGTAAAAAAATTTAGTGTAGACCTTCCTACCCATTTTTTTCTCTACCCAAATGGAAACCACCCACACCCAAGAACTCAATACCTTGATTTCCAACAACATCTATAACAAGGAGGACATCAAGACTCTCAATTCCAACATTAGCAAGCTCAATTCCTCTATGCAGATCCTCCATGACCAATGTACCAACATCAAAGACATCAAAGACACACTTGACCAATTGATGGGCCACTCCTTGAACCCTAACTCTTATGGACAACCTTCCTATCATTAAGACACTGACTCTTCCCATTTCCAAGGTCCTCATTCCACCCACCTTCCTCGATACCTATGCCTTCCCAGAATTGAGGTGAACAAATTTGATGGATTGGATCCCACATGTTGGGTCACTCAAATGGAACATTATTTCTCGTTGCAGTGAATTAATGATGATTTATCCAAACTTTTTTACGGTATCCTCCATCTAGATATGGAACGCTAGAAATGGTGGCAATGCCATAGAAAGGAACACAAAGGGTATGTTGCTTGGAAACATTTTGTTGCAGAGGATTATGACTTCTTTGACTCTGACAACCACAATTTATGCCATTTGACCAAGTTGAAGCATTCTGGGATAGTGGAATACATTATCGTCAACTTTGAGAACTTGGATTTCATAAAAGAGGGTGTGTCAGATGTCTTCTTCCAGGAATGATTTATCAGTGGCCTAAAAGATGAAATAAATGTCCATGTTATAATGGAATTACCCCAAACTTGGTTGGAAGCTACTCAATGAGCCAAGGAACCAAAACATATTGTCTCCCCCCAAACTAGAAAACCATCCTTTCTTCCTTTCCCTAAACCCACCAATCTCGCCCCTCTTGCAACTTCTCTCAATATTCAGAAATTAACTCAAGCATAAATGGTTGAACGCCAACTCAAGGGTCTTTTCTATAATTGTGATTACAAATATTTTCTAGGGCACAAGGGTAAGTAATAAAATATTTGTATGGCCATGTCTGAGGATGTTTTTGAAGAGGAGGAAGGTGTTTCCCCTGTGGATGAGCTACCACCACGAGCTGATATGACTCCACCCTCTGATGGACAGTCCAAGTTGGATCAAGTTCTCCATCTACTCTCTAAGCGCCAAGTTTTCTTCAAACAATCTAAATGTTTCTTTTAAGCCTTGGAAGTGGAGTACCTTGGTCATATTGCCAGTAAGGATGGTGTATGAGTGGATCCTAAGAAAATTGAAACTATGCAGGATTGGCCTCGCCCTAAAACTCTTAAGAGCTTACGTATTTTTTTGGGTTTAATGGTATAATATCGCAAGTTTGTTTAGAATTATGGAAAAATTGTAGCACCTCTCACTGATCTCCTTAAAAAGAATGCTTTCACTTGGAATCCAACAATGATCAATCCGTCCACGCCTTGAAAGAATATGTGTGCATGAATCTTGTCATAACACTTCCTAACTTCACAAATACTTTTGTCCTAGAATGTGATGCTTTTGGGAAAGGAATTGGGGTCATCCTCATGCAAGATGGTAGGAATTTATCCTTCACTAAAAAACAAATTTCAGAGATACATTTGATCCAATCAATTTATGAAAAGGAAATGTCAGTTATTCTACATGTCGTGGATCTCTGACATCCTTATATATTTGGGAAACACTTCCAAATTAAAACTAATCATCAGAGCCTCAAGTATTTTATGGAACAACAAATTTCATCCATAAAGCAACAAGAATGGGTGACTAAGCTATTTGGATATAATTATGAGATAATTTACAAGAAGAGAAAGGAAAATTTGGTTGTTGATGCTCTTTCCAGGAAGTATGAAGAAGAAGTGTCCCTCTTTTCCCTCTCCTTCATTATACCATATTGGCTCCAAGTTGTTCATCGAGAATGGTTGCAAGACCCCAAACTTTCTCACATGATCCAAAAATTGCAACACCATTCTCCAACTTCTCCAGGGCACTCTTGGAAGATTGAAGATATTTTCTACAAAGTCCATCTATATTTAAGAAAACAGTTGCAACTTAAATCCATGATTATTTATGAGCTTTGTGCTTTCCCCACAACTAGGCATTCAGGTTTTACCAAAACCTATGAATCGGTAAAATGTTCTTTTTTCTAGGATGGTATGAAACAATATATCCACACCTTTGTGGTTGAATGTGATGTCTGTCAATGGACCAAGGGAGAAACCATTAAAGCTTCGGGCACAGTCCAATCACTTTCGATTCCCCATACTATTTGGAGGGATATTTCTATGGATTTCATTGTTGGATTACTTAAATCAGACAATAATTCAGTCATCACGGTGGTATTCGATCGTCTTTCCAAATATGATCATTTGCGTGCTCTTCAACACCCATTCACCGCATCCATAGTGGCTCAAATTTTGATGGATAATATTTTCAAACTTCATGGCATGCCTCATTATATTGTCTTTGATCGAGATTAAACTTTCACCAACCATTTTTGGCAAGATTTTTTCAGGCTCCAGGGAACCCAATTGCATCTCAACACTGCCTATCATCCCCAAATTGATGGCCAAACTGAATATGTCAACAAGTCTTTGGAAGAATATTTCCTCTAGAATGTTCTTTAGAAGAAAAAAATAGTACAAATAAGAGTAGGAGGCATGAGAAACTTTGTCTTGAGAATTATTGTAATAGATCACTGCTCTACTGGAGGTTGCACCCTCGAAGAGGCAAGTGAACATTGCTTTCTATCAATAAAGGTATCATTTTTGGTATTGTGGTTCTCTACATTTTGTTTTTTTGTTGGTATTTTCTATAGTATTTTTTTTTCTATTTATTATAATAGATATGGTACCTAACAATAACTTACTTAAGTTTATCCATGTACTCTACTTATGTGCTCAATATCTTACTTGATTGTATCCATGTCCTCTTTCAATTCTCCATAGTACGACATTTTTCCTTTTCTTGCAATTTTTTTCCAATATGCTTTGACAACAATTTCGATAATAATATTTAGCACAATTTTTTTTTTTAAATTATGGTCGGTTTGAAGAAATGAATAAAACCCTAAAATTAATATTAATGCTCAAAAAATGTTGAATATATAGCCAAAAATTCATTATGGTTATTGTTGCTACTAATGACATATTTTCAGGTAGATTTCTTTTGCCCTTATTTAGGCATGATTTTCAAGGGAAATCTAGTGTTCTTGTACTGTCCCTAATTTGGACTCTTTATAATTGTATATATAGGTTAGTGAGACATGGTATCAATTGTAAATGTAATTGTGCATTTAGGCTGGTGATTTGTGGACACCGATTTGGGTTTTTCACACACTTGAGTAGTGCGCAGATAATTGTTATCAATGAAAGGGTGCACATATTTTAGAGTGTTGCGGGCACTTGATTAAGTGCACGAGAATTACCTAGAGGTGCACATCGGAATGCTATATATATATATATATATATATATATATATATATATATATATATATTGAGGTCGGAGAGCCTGTGTTATTATGAAGCTAGTGAGTCAGGATGCAAATAGGCCAGTGCACCTATCCATGTAAAGTGTAATCATACTCAGTCATTAATAATACTACATCGTTGCGCGTAGACAGACTCAGATGAAAATACATGGGGGGTAACTCCATCGGAAAAAGGTAAAAGGGATGGACTTAAGTCTTAGGGAATATTTTATAATATTTCCGTAAAAGTGTATGTTATGGATAATTATTTTATCCTAAGTTTCCTAGGGAAGGGAACAAGTCACCGAGTGACTTAAGCTACTACTGAAGGTCACAAATGTCTAGTTTAAGGCATGCAATATATATTGTTGGTCTTAGTGTATATCAGGGGGAGAAATCATTCTTTGGGGGATTATTCATCTTTCTCGTGAGCAGAAGGGGGTCAAAGACTTTGGAAAATCTTACTATTACCTTATTTGTAGGGAATTTTGTAAGGGACTTCATTTTTGTACTCAAAGTTATATTGTCGAAGTGGTGTGTTTTCAAGGCCATGAGAATTCTCTCTAGGTGAGATATTTGTTGTTGAAGAGGTGGGTTGTGAGGCCCATGAGCATACTCTCAAGGTGAGATATTTTCTGGGAATTGTTCCTTGGTGCGCTAGGAATTAGTTGCAGGGCTAGGAAACTTCCTGTCTAACCTGTTGCTAGAACCCTGGAAGGGAAGTGGGGAAGTCAAGGGACCGTTGAGCAGAGAAGGGGCACACTTCCTTGGGTGTGACAGGTGCGTGGGGAATGAGAGACTGTAGACTTGTTGCAGTAGTGGCACCTTGGACCGAGCATTTTTGTTGAGTATTAGACCTTAGTCTATCACTAGGAACCCTTTTTCCTTGGTAGAGTTAAGCCCTAGATCGAGGGTGATCTATTGATGAAATTATATGAGCAACATAGTCTATGTCTGGGAGGAGCATATGAGTTTTGCATGCAGTTGGTGACTTTTCATAAAAGATACGTGTTATTTATGTTCTTATCTTATTTATTGTGTACTTGATTATCTATGTTTGATATGGTTTAATTCTTGTATGTTGTGGCATATAAGTAATTGTTTTTATTTTGTTTAATACTACTTGCACATGTAAGTATGGCACTTATAGCCTGTATTTGTAGACGTGCATGAGTATGATGGATGTTGATAGTCTTGTTTATTAAGTTATCCTTTGATATCGGTCACGAGTCTCTAATGAAAGGCTTGAATGGCTAGGTGCGCAGGAAATCAATATATGTGCACATGAGGAATGGAACTGATGTGTGCGTATAGTGAAATAAACACCATGCACAAGGAAAGTAGAATTGGTGTGTGACGCCAGAATGGTTGTGTGCACAATAGTGTTGGGTGTTCAGTATGCTTGCGCACAATTGTTTTGTGTTACTTCCATTGTTATAAGTTGTGTGGCATGACTTGAATTCAGGATGAGTGCATTACTTCAACTGATATTGTGCAAACTAGTGCTCAGAGTAGAATCTACGTAGCGTATTTTGTAGTAGCATTGTTCAGTAGTAAGATGGGTGATTTTACAGTATGGTATCAAAGTGAGAGAAGTTGATCTTGAGGGTGACATGGCCCAGCCTGGGTGGCTGGGGACGCTACATTTTATTATCAGAGCTATTGGTTCAACACTAGACTTGTATGGGCCTTAGGTCAACAAGAAGCAACATAGCTCTAGTTTCAACATTGAGTCTACATGGGTTGAGTTCTACTTAATGAAAAATTTGCACCTGTAAGTGGCTGAATTTGGAATTTCAGTGTTGCCATGGTATGCATTAAATAAGAAAGTGCATATGTGTGTGCTAAATATATGATATTTTGGGGTGTGGCACTAGAACTGTGCAGTAAACAAGGGTGCATGGGTGTGCACACTAAGGTTTGGGGCTGCACGGAATAAATTTGTGGTACATGCACAATACTGATATGCAATGTGTATGTTAAATATTGACATCACGCATTGGTGTGTGGTTGAATACCAGTGCAGGCATGGGATTCAAAAGAAAGGATTATGACAATATGGTGTAGAGTTTTCATGAATTTTTCTCATGAAGTCATCTAACAAATCTTGTTGCCTGAACATTTTTCATAATTATCAATGATTAGAGCAGGATAGAATCAATACAGAAGGTCAAAAACATGAAATATTCACAGAGGACTTATGGTCCCAATGATGAATTTAGGTATTTATATGTCAGGTTGGGTGATGATGGTATATAATCCAAGGATGAGCACATAAACTTGGTAGAAACCCTAAAGGGAATGCAAAAAGATGTCCAAATCTATAAGGATGATAATGAGAGGGTTATGAAATCCAAGGAGAAGCAATATGAATTCAATGTCAAATTGATGCAAATCCTGGAAAAAATAGAAAATAAAATGGATAAGGAGACATAGACAAGTAGGTCAAGTACTCGTAGGTCTCATGATGAGAAAAGGAGAGAAGAAAGAAGTGTTAGTAGGCATCGACCTCACTCACCAAAGAATTCTTCCAGGAAAGCGTTCAGTAGCTCAAGTCCATCTCCTATCAAAAATCATAAGAGAAGGACTGGGGTAAACGAGATACAGGGATAAATGAATATGATCAATCCTCCTACCTTTTATGGGGAGAACAAGAAGGATGAATATGTAGATACCTAATTGTTGGGTATGAGGAAGTACTTCTAGCTGCATAATTATTCTACATAGGCAGAAGGGAGAATTTCCATCTATTAGTTAAAAGGAAAAGCATCAATGTGGTGGGATAAGTATGTACAAGTGAGACATATTGATGAGAATAAGGTTACTTAGAGGGAGTTAAAGAGGTATCTCCAAAAGAAATGCTTAACAAAGAGGTACTATGACAAGAAAATGAAGGATTTCTTTGAACGCAAGATTGGGAGTATGATGATAGATGAGTATGAAAGAAGATTATTAGAGTTGTTGAAATATGTCACATTCATAAAGGATGAGAAAGTTAAAATTCAGAGGTACCTGAGTGATTTTCTCTCATTTATCAGTGGCAAGATATAGTATGATGACCCAAAGACATTGGAGGAAACCATAATGCGTGATAAATGTATTTATGTCTAGCAAAGGGGAAGAACGAATTTCCAAAAGGCTTGGGAAGACAAGATGAAAAGCAAGGTGGATCAAAGGAAGAAGGGGGCTAAGACACCATTTTTTAGAAATACTGTGCAAGGACAGCCAACTCCCAAGGAGTCTAGAATGAATGAGATAGTGGAGAAAAATACAAGGAAACAATTGATTCAATGTTGGGGTTGTGGCGGAGATCACATGCACATAGATTTCCCTCAAAGAGGTGATAAAGTGAGGACTGTGTACAATGTGCAGCAAGTTGCGATAGTTGAGGACATGGGCATAAATGTACCAATTATTTACGAAGCCTTAGATAACAAGCAGGTTGAGTTTCAGTCGCACATGATTGAAGTGGAAAGTAATATTAACGACCAACCCATTGTTATTTTAATTGATTCAGGAACTAGTCATAGTTATCTAGATCCTAAGATGGTGGAAAGGTTCCAATTGCCAAGAAGCAATCTTGGAAAACCTTGGTTGGTGCATTTATCTATAGGAGAAAAAAGGAAAATTAATGAGATGGTTAAGGCATGTCCAATAGATATGAATGGACTACGCATAAAGGCTAATATGAATATTATACCTTTGGGCTCATTTGATTTCCTCATTGGTATGGATTGGTTGGGAAGGCACCATGTTCTCCTGGATTTTTATAATAAGGCATTCACTTGCTTGGATGAGGAAGGAAACTTAAGAACAATTCAAGGAATTCCAAGAGTTGTAACTATCAGAGAAGTTTTAACATTGCAATTGAATAAAATCTACATGAAAGGATGTCAAGTATTTGTAGCGCACATGGAAGAGGCACCTAAGGATAAAGTGCCAAATTTCGAAGACAACATAATACTGAAAGAGTTTGATGGTGTTTTTAAAGAGATATTTGGGTTTCCTCTTAAAAGAGATATTGATTTCTCTATAAATATTATGCTTGGAGTAGCACCTATATCCAAGAATCCTTATAGGATGAGTACATCAGAGTTGAAGGAGTTGCAAATGAAACTTGAAGATATTCTGAAGAAGGGGTATATATGCCCAAGTGTGTCACCTTGGGGTTCCCCAGTATTGTTCGTGAAGAAGAAGGATGGTAAGTTGAGACTTTGTATCGACTTCAGGCAGTTGAACAAAGTAACAGTAAAGAATAAGTATCCTTTTCCAAGGATATATGACCTCTTTGATTAGTTGTGGGGCGCGTAGATATTTTCAAAGATTGATATCAGATATGGATATCATCAATTGATAATTAAAGAAGAGGATATCAACAATACTGCCTTTAGAACAAGGTATGGCCATTACGAGTTCACAGTGGTGCCATTTGGGTTGTCAAATGCACCAGTTGTTTTCATCTGTTTAATAAATGGATTTTTCATAGAATACTTGGATACGTTTGTTTTCATATTTTTGGATGACATCCTTATTTACTCTAAATCCAAAGAAGAACTTGAGCAACACTTGAATGTGGTGTTGAAGGTATTGAGGGAGCATCAACTTTATGCAAAGTTGAGAAAGTGCTCATTTTACAAGAGACAGATTCATTATTTGGGCCATATTATTGATCAAGGTGGATATCGGTGGCCACCCAACTATTCCAAATGGATCAAAATAGTCTTCTGGCAATTTACTATTTTTAGCAATTTTTCGATTCCTAAACTTCTGGGGCCATTTTGAGGGCCTAAATGAAGTTTTTTTTCAAGATCGAGCACCTCAATGATAGACAAAGGATATGATTGAGCCCCCAAAATGAATATCATCGACGATACCTTTCCAACGAGCTATTGTGCACCCCAAACAGAGATTGTAGGACAAATTTATGCCCCCGGGAAGTTGATACACCAAACTACCCAAAACGAGGTCCACAAAACGGTTGCCTTTTCATCTTTCGGGGTTAGAGTTTTGGAATTTTTTTTATGTTAAAAAGGAATTTAGAGCCTCATTGTAAGAATATTCTTGGGAATGTGAGTATCAGTCACATCTCTTCTCAGAGATAAGTTTCCACCATTCTAGCGAGTTTTTCACTCTGTATTTCTAAAGTTTTGTACATTTCGCTCATTAATAGAAATTGTCTATTACTGTATATTTGTGCCTCTTGTTATATATCTGATATATCTATGTTATATTATTGGATCTCTTGCAATATCTATGTATATTTTTTTGTTATATCTCCGCTCTCATTTCGTGCCAAAAATAATCCGGATCAATTATTTCCTAGGAAAGAATAGTTGTGGATCTAGAAAATATAAAATCCATTGAAGAGTGGCTGACACCAAGAAATGTCATAGAGGTAAGGTCCTTATGGGACTTGTATTTTATTATGTAATATTTATTTAAGGCTTCTCAAAAATTGCACATCCAATTACATCCTTGCAAAATATATGTGTGTGATTTGAATGGACTTTGGATTATGCAAGGAGTTTTCAACACTTGAAGAGTTTGTTGAAAAGTGCACCAATTTTAAGAATTGTTGATTCATATGCACACTTCATTGTGTGCACGGATGCATGCAAGGAAGGGCTCAATGGAGTCATGAGTCAAAATGGATATGTGGTATGCTACGAATCAAGAAATTTAAAAGAGCTTGAAAGGCTCTATGCTACTCATGACTTAGAGTTGGAAGCCATAGTGCATGCCTTGAAGATGTGGTGGCACCATCTCATGGGTAAAATATTTGAGTTGAGAACAGATCATAGTGGTATGAAGTATATGTTTGGACAACTAAGTTTAAATGCCATACAAAGTAGGTGGTTAGAGTTCCTCAGTCAGTATGACTTTTACATAAATCATATCAGAGGAAATGAGAAAAAGGTGGTTGACACACTCAGCGGGAGGGTGCATGAGATGCATGCTACAGTTGTTATCATGTACCAGTAATATTTGATATACAAAATTTTAGAGGTTTCCAAATTAGATCAGCGCTATATGGACATAAAGGTGACCTTACAACAAGGTATGTCACAACAAAAATTTAGAGGTTATGAGTTAAGAGAGGATGGAATCCTCATGTATGGGCGCAAAGTCTATGTGCTAAATTATCAAGAGTTTAAAAGAATGTTATTGTCAGAGATGCATAAATTTCCTTATGCTAGAAATCCAGGCTACTAGAAGACAATTGTCGCAGTAAAAAAAAATTACTATTGGTTAGGTATGACAAAGGAGGTTGTTGAATTTATTGCTAGATATCTTGAATGTCAAAAGGTCAAGGCTAATCATAGACATTCAACTGGTTTTCTACGGCCTTTTCCCATTCCTGAGTGGAAGTGGGAAGTTGTAACCATGAATTTCATTACCAATTTTCATAGGATTGCTAAGCAACATGATTCTATTATTGTGGTGGTGGACAAGCTTACTAAAGTTGCCCATTTTATTCCAGTGATGTCAATGCATAAGGAAGCCAACATTGTTGAGATATACATGCTAGAAATTTCTAAGCTACATGGTGTACCTAAGAAAATTATTTTTGAAAGATATTCCAAGTTCACCCTAAGATAGATAGTCAAAAAGAGAGGGTAAATCAGGTGATTGAAGATATGCTCAGGATGTATGTGATGGAAAAACCCTGAAAAATGGGAAGACTACCTTCACTTGGTAGAGTTTTCTTACAACAATGGGTATCAAGCATATTTGAAGATGAGTCCATTTGAAGCATTGTATGGTAGAAGGTGCAACACACCTATGAGTTTGGATAACCCAGTAGACCATGTAGTAGTTGGGCCAGATTTGATCTAGGAAATGGAAGAGAAGATGGTAAATATAAGGTAGAATTTAAATATTTCCCAGGACAAGTAGAAAATATGCACAGATAAAGGAAGAACCCAGAGATAATTTAAAGTGGGATACCATGTGTTTTTGAAATTTAAAGCTAGACGCAGTTACCCGAAGTTGGGAAATTGTTCTAAGTCGGCAACGCGCTACTGTGGACCATTTGAAATTCTACATAGGATTGGTCCTGTCACATATATGATTGCATTGCCTACATTCTTGTGTACTCGTAATGTTTTCCATGTGTCATTGCTTAAAAAGTATGTACTTGATGCTAATCATATTATTGATTGGAATGTGATCTAGGTGGAGCCAGAAGGTGGTTTTCAAGTGTGACCGGTTTGCATATTGGATCGGAAAATCAAACAAATCCAGAATCGAGTCATAGAGCTTGTAAAGGTACAATGGACCTGGTATGGTCCTGAGGATGCTATGCGGGTAGAGTATCCACATCTTTTTTAATTTTTTTGAAATTTTGTATGTACATGTGTATAGGATGCACTAAGGACAGTGCATAAATAAGGTGCAAGGGAATGTGATGTCCCTAATCTGAACCCTTTGTAATTATACATATAGGCTGGTGAGTTGTGGTATAAATTGTAAATGTGATTGTGCATTTAGGTTGGTGAGTCGTGGGCACAAAGTTTGGTTTTTCGTGCACTTGATTAGTGCACAAAGAATTGTTATCAATGAAAACATGCACACATTTTAGAGTGTTGCGCACACCTGGGTGAGTGTGCACATTCACAGTGTTGTGTGCACTTGAGTGAGTGCGTGGGAATTACCTGTAGGTGCACATCAAACTGAGATGTGTGTGTGTGTGCGTGTGTGCGGGTGTATATGTATTGAGGTCGGATATCCTATGTGATTATGAGCTTGGTGAGTCGAGATGCAAATAGGCTAGTGCACCTATCCATGTGAAGTGTAATTATACTCTGTCATTAATAATATTACATCGTTGAGCATAGACAGACTTAGACAAAAATAGATGGGGGGGATTAATCCACTAGAAAAAAGGGAAAAAGGAGGAACTTAAGTCTTAGGAAATATTTTATAATATTTCTAGAAAAAGTGTATGTTATGGATAATTAATTTACCCTAAGTTCTTGAGGGAAGGGAACGAGTCACCAAGTGGCTTAAGCTACTGTCGAAGGTGAAAAGTGTCTATTTTAAGGCATGAAACATATATTGTTTGACTTAGTGTATTTTAGGGGGAGAACTCATTCTTTGGGGGATTATTCATCTTTCAATTGAGCAAAAGGGGGCCGAGCAATATGGAAAATCTGACTATTACCTTATTTGCGGAGAAGTTTGTAAGCTTAGCTTGAAGCATTGTGATAATAGTTGATTATTGGAAGACAATCATATTTGGGTTTATTATAATATATGGTGGTTCTTATATTGGTTATATTCTCATATTGCATACTATTTATTGAAGGATCAACTTCCTAGTGGATATTTTGATAAATTTTAATGAGATTATTTCCTGGGTTATGGAACACCCTATGCCACATGGTGTTTTAAAACATTATGGTGTTGTCCTTGGTATATTTTTTCATAATGTTGAGGGAGCACTCCAACTTTACACACATTTGTATGATGATTGATCCCTCCAAAAGATTGGAGTTGATGATACGTGTTGATATTTGGCTCTTGTGGATAAACGATCGAGGGTTTATGGGCTTGTTTAGCATTGATATGTCATCTTAACATGATTTAAATGTTATCCGAAGATAACACTCCTCTTTCTACATGGTTCTAGCACTCTCAATAGTTATGTTTGACATGATGTTGCATGCGGACCTATGATTAACTATCATTCCTCATGGAACACTACCTTGATTTCCTCCTATTTGCACATATGTTGAGGTGCGGTCATATTTATATTGTTTATTAGATGGGGTCATCGACTTACTTCATGGATCTAGGAGGATATATGGAGGATGATCCAGGTGGGTTTACACTAGCATGTTATTTGGTTGACTATGTTTATGGATATATATTTGATCCCTTGGTTTGAGCACTCCTTGATACAAAAAGGACATTATAACAATTTTGGGAACACATTCCCACAATCCGTTATCTCTTTGAGGGAATAGCCTGGACCTTTTAACTATTTTAAGAACAAGGTTATTCATTTATGACCTTTTACTTGCTACATATGTGGAGCACTACATTGATTTCTTGTTTCATGGCACATGTGTCTAGGTTGACATCTCCTTATCATGGCTTTTGATAGGGTTGTCTCCTCATATTATGTATTCTATGACTATTTTGAGAATCTTGCACATTGATATATGCTAGTACATCTCCCTTATTCATGGATCTAATGGTTGACACACTTTTTGATGGTCTAAGCACCTTTAAGGTCAAATTTTTTATGCCTTGGAGATGATGCCCTTGGAGAATTTTTTATTTTGGGTTTGCATGGAGTATCCCAAGGAATTTGACTTCTCAAGGAAGGAAGGAGTCCCACTTATGGAGGTTTATTTCTATATTTTTTCACACATCTTGATGAGACATGCCACTTGGAAAAGGCCATGCATGCCACTTGGAAGAATTTTAGCATGATTCAAACCCTAGATGAGGGAGACATCCACCTTGGGGGAGACATGTGGAATAAATTACTCATTATTTTATGCATTAATTGACTTGTCATATAAGTTGGTTAAGAGATATTATTTAATGGTTTTCCTTGGATAAAACATAGATTGAGAAGACTCCAAGTTATTTTTTTGTTTCTTATTAGATAGAAAAGTGAATCTGGAATCCAATGTTACAATTTTATTCTAAAGGAATTTGATCTAGACTCTATATAAAGAGTATCCCTTCCTCATTTGTATGCATAGTTGGATTGATAGGGAAAACCCCTCTAAGCTTAGTTGAAGATCATGTAGGAGTTGTGACTGAAGGTACAAGAAAGCGTATGTGTGGCTCTCTTTCCATTTCTCTTGTCTCTTAAAGATTTTGGGTCTTATGTTGAGTAATTATTGTATGTTGTTGATAGGACGATCTTTAGAAGGAAATCTTTGCATGTGAGAAGAAACTATGTGTGAGGTTGTAAACCGTCCTTAACTTTTGATGTAATTGTGGATATCGAGGAAGATTTATGAAATAATAAAATTATTTAATGTGACACATGTTAATGTCTCATTTCATCCTATGAGTTTTTTATTTTATATGTAACTTTGTGCTTGGGTTGTCCTTCCATTCAAAGGTTTTCTTTCTTGGTTCTCTTCTTGATAATCTCATGTAAATAGTCATTCCTTCAATACTCTATTGTTGCATGTTATCTATCAGCTACGTATTCTTATTGTTGATGGTCCATCTTGTATAAGGGCCCTCATTTATTTTCATGACCTAAAATATCTATTTGGATTAGTCACGTCACATCATTGATGGCTTGACTATGTCTTAGTCCACATGATGTCAAACCCTTTTTTTTGGTATTGTTTACTCCATAACCCTTGCATTGGAATTTCTGTTAGAAACCTACCATCATCTATTTATATATATTGTATCATCCATTTTCTTAGGCAAACCCCCCTTGTGTTGGAGGGGCGCTGAACTAAAGTGAGAGGAAGGGTTGTTATGGTGAAAGTGGGCATTTTTCCTAAGATCTCCTAGTGTTGCACTTGTATTTTAGGGATTTACCACTTAAATTATAGTTTTAGGAGGTAACATACATGAAAGAGAACAACTATGAAGGCTCAAATATAGTTGAAGGGTGGGATTGTAGATACCCAACTCAATTAATACACCCAAGGGAGCCTGAAAACAAAATAAAGAAGATCATATATATATATATATATATATGTGTGTGTGTGTGTGTGTGTGTGTGTGTGTGTGTATACATATACATATATATCCCCTACTTGTTATCCCTTGAAAAATTTGGAGGTTTTCTCTAGTGGTCCTAGGGATGTGTCGCCTTGTCCTAAAATCTAGTGTAACATAGGTTTTTTAAGTTTTCAATGCACAAAAATTGAGGAAAAATGTAAGGACTTTCTTGTTGTAACCTATCTAAAATAGAATGAAAATTACCTAAATGCATACTTAAATATACAAAAGATGCATTAT
>ML792351.1:275963-312026 GCA_009831015.1 Picea engelmannii
AGAGCTACAAATCAGATTTGGATGATGAAATTGATGAGGGATTTTGGTTGAGGTACATGTTGAGTACATGGTTGAGACAAGTAGTTGATGAGTTGGCACATACATGAGGTGTATAGTTGATGATGTTGGTACATATTGATGATACACAGTTGATGAGTAGTTGACACATGATTGGTACATACTTGGTACATGGCTGGATGCACTTGTTTATGGTATAGGTTGATTATAGGTTGTTTGGTACAGGTTGGTGCATGGTTGATGCACTTGTTAATGGTACAGGTTGATTACAGGTTGAGGTACAGGTTGATGCATGGTTGATGCATGGTTCAGATTTATTGGTATAGGTTTACAGCGGTATATCTCACAGTGATAGTGTGACAGTGGTTCCATCATTCTACTTCTACTTCAGGGTGGTTGGACAGGGCAAGGACAGGTGGTTGTATCCACCTTCCAGTTGTAGCCAGAGAACATAGGGGGTTGTAGCGTCCTTCTGGTTGTATCCAGAGAATTGGGGAGTTGGATCTTCCCTCGGGTTGTAGCTTGAGAAACTAGGGGGTTGGAGCCGCCTTCCAGTTGTAGTTGGAAAACAAAGGAAGTTGGTGCTTCCAATGAATGTAATTCTTCAAGACATATAAGAAAAAGAATTCTGTGGTTTTCTCCCGATTTGGGTTTCCAAATAAAACACTGGTGTACTTTGTATGTGTGTGATTGTTTATTTCTTACTTCTCATTATTGGATGATAATTATACATTGATATAAAATTTGAAAAAAAATGATTATAATTATGCTATTACTGATTCACCCCCCCTCTCAGTAATCCAACAAAACATGTCATATAAAAACGTCCTCAAACAATCCATGGTTAGGGTGTATCTTCAAGAGAGAGTAAATTCCAAGAATAACTCAAATTAGTGGATCATGAAACTCCTAGAAGAATATACCAAGAGATAGGCTCTTAATTATAGGAAATAAGGAACTTAAAAACAACAAGGAACATTCCTTACTAAGGTGCATGGTTCTAGGAGAAGTTGTATTCCAAAAATAAGTCAACAAAGTAGCAATTTAGAACCATAAACTTAGGCTTCCAAAATAGCAAGAGGCTAGCCTAATATTAGGAAAGGAATAGATGTAAGAATAGAAACCACTCTCTCTAAGTAAGGTGCATATTCTCAAGGAATAAAATAGAAAGTGAGAGTTCAAAATAGAAGAATAAATATCTCCAGAAGGGCATGTGGTTTCTAGGATATTTTATAACAAAGTCAAAAGTCCAACCAATGAAAATAAGGGATCATCAAAGAGTGCTCAGCAAGAAAGGTCATATGAAAGCCTCTTAGGCCTTAACACTATCCAAAAACAGAAAGAATCTCCATGTAGTCCCACTGAGCTCAATATAGACCATGCCAAAATGCAATTTTTCCATGAAACTTCAAAGTGCACAGAATGCCCTTAAATCAAACATTGATGGTGTATGCCATATTGGCCCCCCAAATGTCTACTCACCTGCTTAAAATAGAACTACCTTGAAATAAATTGAAAGTCACGCCATAATCAAATCCTCTAATTGGGTCCTCAAATATGAAATCAGATTTCCAATTGGACCACTCTCTAAAAATTTCTAAAACAGTAGTTGCATAAAATATAAATTGCTAAAAAATAGCAACCGCTAAATTAGAAATTGCTAAAATAACAACTTCTCATATTTTCCTAAGAATGGAACCCCATGCATATCTCCCCAAATGGTGTCCAAAACTATGATTAGATCCTAGAAAATATGACACTACAAATTCACCCTAATCACGCCCTTTGGGGGTCTTCAACCTCCCATACTTATTATTAATACTACATTGAATCTATAAGTTGGGGAACCTGCTACCATTGCATCACCTATCCACATGTACCTATGATGTGTCCCCTACATTTGCCTATATAAAAATAGCCTATAAAATCCATGTCCAATCATCTATCATTGAATAATAAAGATATGTGACCATGTGATAAGTCTAAAAGGAACTCAATGAATCAACAATGTTGTACCAATCAACTGACTAACAAATCCACCCTGTAATGTACTAATGAACTTTTATTTTGAATGGTGAACTTTATAACAATGAATTTACCCCAAATGATATACATGAACATGTGTTTTATCTTAACACTCATATTTATAAAGTCAAATTCAATGTTAATAGTGGCTCCATATAGGGGACATTATTCCCCTACGAGATGTTGAATATCCCAAAACTCTTAATGAAGTAGACCTGTAAAATATTTCTCTATAACAACAAGGATACACTAACTTCAAAGATATGATGAAGGGAATCTAATCATTCCCAATACAACTACAACCAACAACCTTACCATGTATGAATCTCCCTAATGGGGTAATGGGTCATTGTTTATTGTCGGTGAAACCATCTAGTCAAGTACTAATAATTTCAATCCTCACTAGACACTAGGTAACCCATAATTAATTCCTATGGGCCCCAAGGTACTAGTACAATCCTACCACCATGAATGAATTCCCTGATGTCAAGAAATAATATGAATGATCCAATCAATCGCCCAATAATGACATACTTTGATAAATTTTAGGTGGACTTCCAATAAGGATTGAGATCGCCATGGTACTCAACTTCTAAATCAATCGCTAGAGAAATTTGTGTCGCAGTCAATGGGTGAAGATCCATTGGAAGGAAAGTGATGAAAATTATATGCAACCAACATGAAGAACATATATGAATTAGACTACATACATGACCAATGAGACAAAGGATCAATGATAAAACTTTGGATCCCACACTATGCAATTTTGACATGACATAACTAAGTGAAAAGTATTTTAAACTAGGACTGAATACTTTCTTCCACTGACTTGGTTTTTTTATCTAAAAAAAGTAAATACATGACTCAACGTACCTAATAGCTCAAAAAGGGAATAATTAAATTGACCTATCCTAATAACTTGTTTTTTTTTGTAAATGGCATGTGTGTGTTTGTGTGTGTTATTTGTTAAGTATGTGACCATTCTCCACTCACATGATCAAGTTCTCAATTTTTCCCCATGACCAACCCATCTCTCCCATGTGCATCAAGTTTTCCATCTACTCTCCCAGCACCAAATTTTCCTCAAACAATATAAATGCTCCTTTGGATCCTTGGAAGTGGATTACATGGGTCATATTTCTAGCAAGGATGGTGTACGAGTGGATCCTAAGAAAATTTAAGCTTTGCAGGATTGGCCTTGCCCAAAAAATATTAAGATATTGCATAGCTTTCTGGGTTTAATGAGATGTTATCGCAAGTTTGTTCAGAATTATGGTAAAATTGCAGCACCTCTCACTGCTCTCCTTAAAAATAATGCTTTCACTTGGACTCCAATAGATGATCAATCCTTCCACGCCTTGAAAGAAGCTATGTGCACGACTCTTTTCTTGACACTTCCTGACTTCACAAAGACTTTTGTCCTGGAATGTGATGCTTCTAGGAAAGGAATTGGGGTCTTCCTCATGTAAGATGGTAGGCCTTTGGCCTTCACTAGAAAACCAATTTCAGAGATGCATTTGGACCAATCAATTAATTAAAAGGAAATGTTATCTATTTTGCATGTCATGGATCTTTGTCATTCTTATATATTGGGGAAACGATTCCAAAATAAAATTAATCATCAGATCCTCAATTATTTTCTGGAACAATGAATTTCATCCCCGGAGCAACAAAAATGGGTGACCAATCTATTTGGATGTGATTATGGGATCGTTTACAAGAAGAGAAAGGAAAATGTGGTTGTTGACGCTCTTTCCAGAAAGAATGAAGAATAAACATCCCTCTTTTCCCTCTCCTTCATTGTACCATATTGGCTCCAAGATATTTGTAATGAATGGATACAAGAACCAAAACTTTATCACATGATCCAACAATTGCAAAACCATTCTCCAGCTTCTCCAGGATGCTCTTGACACAATTAAGCGATTCTCTACAAAGTTCGTCTGTATTTTATCAAACAATCACAACTTAAATCCACGGTTCTTTCTAAGAGTCATGCTTCCCCCACAACTGGGCATTCAGGGTTTACCAAAAACTATGAACGGGTAAAAAATTATTTTTTCTAAGATGGTATGAAATAGTATGTCCACACCTTTGTGGCCAAATGTGATGTCTGACAACACAACAAGGGAGAAATCGTCAAATCTCTAGGCACACTCCAACCACTTTTGATTCCCCATTCTATTTGGAGGGATATTTCTATGGATTTCATTGTTGTCTTACCTAAATTTAATAATAATCCAATCATAATGGTGGTAGTCAATCGTCTTTCCAAATATGCTCATTAGTTAGTCATGATGGTGTATTTTTCTATGGATTTCTATTATTATTCCTTGGCCTATTGCAACTTGTGCATAGGACCATGAGCAAAGGCATGTTCGAAGTCCCATGACCAATGGCCTAATACCCTAACAATATTTCTTGTCGATTTTCCCCCAAATTTGAATTATATCTTGGTATTCCTTGTTTTCCAATAGACAAGTGGTTTTTGTCCTAGAGGAGTGAAGGACTAAGTTTTTCTTCTCTAACATAGTGGAACAATATGTATCAAGTCAGGCTCTGATACCACTTGTAACAAACCTTGTGATCATTACAAATAAAAATAAAAAATAAAAGGACATGAGGCATTAAGTATATGTAAGAAAACAAAATATATATAAAAGATATGATGAATAATTCACAGCATAAATGCCTTGTATAAATAATTTCAAGGTATGAGTCATGTGATAATCCATGACTATTTAATTACTTTAGATTTATTTATTATATTTGAATAAATAGGTTATTTTATCACATATGTTTTATTCATAATATACGCTAGGTATATTACAAGTTCATTATTTATCCAACGATGGTTCTCATTTGACTGATGAGTTAATCGTCAAACACATGTTTGGGAACATGACTTGTACTTCATTAACCTTCCTCGATATAGTTAATTTCCAATCATTGATTGAAGACATCCCTCAAGAGTGGATTGCAAACATCTTGCTTGGTCTAGATATTTTGTTTTTTTTTAACAAGAATATCTATGTAATATGACCATTATAGGAAAGTGTTAGATATAATGGTCATAATTAGACATTGTTGTATAACATAATTTGACTTAAGCATACGATAAATAACTTAGTTAGGGTCTCTTTAAATAAAGTGATGTAATCATGATTTAATTTAAGTGATTAAATATTAGGTGACATAATGTAATCCTTCCTCACCCATTATATGTTGAGACATAGCATCACTCAATAATCAAGCAATTAGTCTCTCTCACATTTTGTATGTGTATTTCTTATCTACATTTTGTGTATGTAAATCTAAAAAAAATAAACCTAATGTTGTGTACCATGAAGGGATGTTTTAAGTGTAACCACAAGGAAGTTACAGGAGCAACACATGTAGTAGATCCATGGATGACGTAGTTGATTATAAATGTGAGTGAATATCCAATGGCTAGATGGTGTTGGCATATGATCTTAATGGATGACATAGTGAAAGGATTTTCCTTTGACCCAATCATAAGAATTGTTTTTTGGGATGGATGACCCACTCACTCCCAATAACTTACTAGTGTTAATATCATAAGAGAAACTTGGGGATTGAATGGAACCAACCACCAAACCCTAAATCAAGATAAACCATAAACACATAAACAAAATATAATATGAACCCATCAACATGAGAAACACAAGATGTTGGTTCTCATAAGATAAAGAATCACATAAGAGATAACTTAGTTCATAATCAAAGAATGTGTAATATAAATGAGGGTGAGTTTTTATTTATACGCACTCATACAAGTGGGGCACTAGCCACAAGGAGTTTGATTAGCTCCACCTTAGCCTAAAATAGTCCAAAAATGTACAATATAATGAGTGGATTAGACATGTGTAGGCTCATAGCCTTAATTACAAGTAAAGTTGGCACATGGGCACAAGTGAATATTAGACCATCATTTCAACATCCCCTCTTAATATAAGCATGGAGTTGTAGAGAAATATTATATACAAATGAATGAGCAGGTGTATGAATACCCAATCCAATATAATATCAATAATAGCTAAAATATGAATGAGACTAGGTCCATGTATACCAAATGAAAGTACAAAAGAGAGTGGGAGTATGATTATACAAATCAATAAAAATATGGATGGGATTATGGATATCCAACCATCATCCTCATTAACATAATCATATTATGGAGAAATTCCACCATTGAACTACTCATCGCTCAAGAGAAAACCATTACTAAACTACCCATTCGATGAAGAAGTGTTGAAAAGATCATGTAGAGAAGAATATATACAAGTGGGAGTCTGTTTTTGGATACCCAACTTGAATATAAATTATTACCCATCATTTTGTATGTGTCCTACAATTATGATTTTCATCGCAACATTTGGTGGACTTGGGGTAAATGTGCTTGTCTTGAAGCATTGTGCTATTATTTGATTATTAGAAGGCACTCATATTTGGGTTTATTATCATATTTGGTGGTTCTTCTATTGGTGCTCTTCTCATATTCCATACTATTTATTGAAGGATCAACCTCCTAGTGGATATTTTGATGAATTTTAATGATATTCTTTCCTGGGTTATGGAACACCCTATGTCACATGGTGTTTTGCAACATTATGGTGTTGTCCTTGGTATATGTTTTCATCATGTTGAGGGAGCACTCCATCTTTACACACATTTGTATGATGATTGAGCCCTCCAATGGATTGGAGTTGATGATATGAGTTGATATTTGGCTCTCTTGGAGAAATTCCCTAAGGTTTGTGGGTTGGTTTAGCCTTGATATGCCATCTTAATATGATTTATATGTTATCCTAGGATAACGATCCTCTTTCTACATGGTTCTAGCACTCTCAAAATTTATGTTTGACATGATGTTGCATGTGGACCTATGATTAAATTCCATTCTTCATGGGGCACTCCCTTAATTTCCTCCTATTTTTACATATGTTGAGGTGTGGTCATATTTATATTTTTTATTGGAAGGGGTCTTCCACTTACTTCATGGATCTAGGAGGAAATATGGAGGATGATCCACATGGGTTTACACTATAATGTGAGTTGGTTGTTCAAAAACATAGGTATTCTAACATAGGATGAACACCTTCAGTAACCACTCACACAACCAGATCAAATATCAACACACCGATGTTTTGACGTGGTAAAACCCCTATGGGAAACATCCACAACCCCAGCCAATGTGACCACTTGGAGCAGTTTATTAATGCAAAAGAAAAAGATTACAAAGAGATTTTACAAGAGAGTTTCTCACAATAGATCATCGAAAAATGGCCCTCCATGCTATTTAAATAGATATCATGGACCAATCAGGTGTTAAGCCATGGATCAATGGCCATTAAGATTGAGGAGAATATGAACCATTGGATCACTCTATGTCGGTAACATATCATGACCATCGAATCTCCTAAATACAAATGCATACTAATGCATACCAAAGAAACACATTAAGAAACACACTTTTACCTAACAACACATTAAACCAAGTAGATCTTAACTAACTCCTAAGTGTCTAAATATCCTAACATCCCCCCTTAAGAACAACTTGGGATAGGATTGAAGGATTTACAATAGTGACACAATAGGAGAAGGAAGGATACATTAGAGCCTATCCCCCGTTAATGAAAACTTCCTTAACTACTAACATTGATTGAAGTTTGGAAAACTTCGCTTCTGTAAGAGACTTTGTGAAAATGTCTACAACTTGATCTTCTGTAGGGAAAAGAGCACTTCAATAACTTGATCATGAATGAGCTTTCTAATTAAGTGCATGTGTATCTCGATGTGTTTGTTGCATTGATGTTGAACTCGGTCTTTGGCGAGCTTGATGGTACTCTGATTGTCGCACCAAAGGCTGGTCATATGCTGTTGATGGAAGCCAAACTCTGAAAGAATCTGTCGAAGCCATAAGGCTTCCTGACTTGCATTTACCATTGCTCAATACTCTTCTTTTGCTGAAGAAAGTGCAATAGCTTGTTGTTTCTTACAGGCCCAAGTGACAAGTCTTGAACCAAGGTTGAAAACATAACCTGTAGTAGACTTTAGATCAACAAGGTCATCAGCCCAATCTGAATCAGTGAAACCAACCAATAAAGGAGTCCCCCGTGATCTGTAATGTATCCCGAACTGAACTATACCATGGACATAGAAAAGTATCATTTTAGCTTATTTACAATATCTTTCATGGGGTGTTTGCATATAACAGGAAATAAGACCAACAATAAAAGAAATATCAATATGGGTATGAGTCAAGTATAAGAGGCTACCAACTAACTGACTGTACAAGGTGGCATAAAATTCAGGATAAGTATAGGTGGAAACAATATTGACTCCATAATGGAAGGGAGAAGGGGTTGATTTTACAATCATCCATGTGAAAGTGACGAATAAGGTCACAAGCATACTTAGATTGGGAAAGAAAAATTCCTTTATTGTTTTGCAAAACTTGGAGGCCAACGAAATAGTGAAAAAATCCTAACTCTGTCATTTCAAATTTCTTCTTAAGGCTGGTTTCCACCTGGTTTAAAAGTTTTGAGTCACTACCAGTAAGGATAAGGTCATCAACATAAAGGACAAATATTATGATATGGATTCCTACTTTCTTTGTATAGACATTAGGATGAGAATGACATCTAGAGAATCCCGTGGAAATACGAAAGTTGTCCATTTTGTCATACCAAGCTCGGTGAGCTTGCTTGAGACCATAAAGAGATTTATTAAGGAGACAAACAATACTAGAGTCATTTTGGACATATCTAGGAGGTTGTTTCATGTAGATTTGTTCTTGCAAATCTCCATGAAAGAAGGCAAATTTAACTTCCATCTGATGGACCTCCCATTTATGTGAGGCAACAAGGGAAAGAACAAAGAAGATGGAATTCATTTTGGCTATAGGGGAAAAGGTTTCATTATAGTCAATTCCTTCAACTTGGGAAAATCCTTTGGCAAATAAACAAGCCTTGTGTCTTTCAACACTTCCATATGATGCATACTTAATTCTGTAGACCCATTTACATCTAACAAGTTTTCTTCCGTTTGGAAGAGGTACAAGATCCCAAGTATCATTTTCCATTAAAGAACGATACTCTTCATTCATTTTAGTATCCCCAACTAGATGACCTAAAGCTTCTTCAAATGTATCTGGATCATGAGTCTCTGAAACTTGATCCAAAATAGAAGAGGCTCGTTGGAACTGTGAACGTGTTTGACGTTGATATAAAGGATCACCGAGAAGATCACTAGCTGCTTCTCGTGTTGAATGGACCCATCTAGGAAGTGGTGGAGATGGAGCTGGTGTTGGCTCAAAGGACTCATCTGGAGGAATGTGAGCAGGCGAAGGTGGATTTTAATCCTCATTGTCATCATATGAAGAAGAAACCAAAACAGAAGAAGGCACAAATGTCGAAGATGCCTCGCATGCCGAAGAAGGAAAAAACATTGAATTAGGATCATAGGCCAAAGAAGGCACACACATCGAATTAGGATCGCAGGAAAAGAGATTTTCATCAAATTTAACATCTCTTCTAACAATAATTTCATTACAATGTGGTTGAATAAGTCTATAACCTTTGACATCTTCAAAATAACAAAAAAATATACATTTCTCACTTTTCTCATCAAGAATGTGAGCCCATGCTATACTGCCAAATACACAAAAGTGACTTACATCTGGTTTAATTTTAGTCCAAGATTCTTTCAGTGTTATAATTGTAACAACCTTTGTGGGAGTGCGATTTACTATGTAATTTTCATAGTTGATGGCTTCCACCCAATACTTTAGACTTAATCCCTTATATTGGATCATACAATTAGCCATTTCTTTTAATGTGCAGTTCTTTCTTTTAGCAACACCATTTTGTTGTGGTGTATATGGAACAATGTTTTTCATTTGGATGCCCTGTGTAGTGCAAGAACTTGTAAAATTATTGTTCACATATTCGCCTCCATTATCTGTTCTTAACCTTTGAATTTGATGTCCAGATTTATTTTCTACAAGGGCCTTGTAGGCCAAAAACTTATCAAAAACTCCGCTCTTAATTTTTAAGAAGTAAACCCAAGTATGTATAGAAAATTCATCAATGAAAGTTAAGAAATACTTACACCCTCTTACACATGATTTTGGTCACTCTGGTGATGTCTCAACAGTGATGTATTCAGGCTCCCAACAAATTCTTTTTGCTTGAGAAAAGTGGCTCCTGTCTTCTTCCAAAAACATAATTTTAAGAGGAGTTTGTAGGTTGCCTATGGTCTAGGGTGAGAGAATCCTTCATTCTCATAGGCCACCCACACTTAGGGTGAGAACCTATTTTTAATATTGGAAAGAAGAAGAGGTCATGAAGGTTCTAGAAGGGGATGTTCTAGAAAATGAGTTGGAATTTGTATGGTTGTCATTCTATTGACTTATCAGATTTGGTGGGATCATCCTCATCTATGTAACCATCTCTCCTTCTCCTATATATTGAAAGGTTTATCATGGAAAAAGTTAAGCAAGATTGAATGAATAATTGGTGAAAGAATTGTGTGAAGAACCTTGCTTGGGCATAAACTTGAAGGCTCTCTTTGGTCTATCAAGAGGAATTGGATCTTCTTCATGCAAGTGTTGAGCAAGTGTGTGTGTTGGAACCAAGGGTCACTGAAAGGAGGCTTGCAACATCAAGGCGATCATGTTGTATCTTCTACTTTCATTTAATATGATACAGGGGCATGTCCCTTTCCCATAAAATCACTCTTACTTTATTGCGTAACTCCTTGATCATATGCATAAGTTGACATTGAATATACTTCGCTATATTCACTTTGGTTGGTTTATGTTGTCTTGGACTTGATTCCACGAGAGAACCGGAGCGAAGCGGGAACAACAGAGACCTAAGGAAGCGATATCAAGGTATGTCATTTATTCCTTCTCTTTAGTAGATTCAATGACTACAACTTAGGGAAAGAGTCATGTCATGTCCTGTTTTGTTCTAGATCCAGGTGGATCTAGGGAGATCTGTTAGTGAATTCTTCCGGAGACTTAGTTGTTCAGTCTTTTGGATCATCGACTGGACCTTTCCTAGGACCTGAGGGTCAAGATCCTTTTTGGACTACTATATTTTTTAGATGGGATCTCTTTGGATCAGGAGCAGGCATTGATATCACTCTCACACCTGAGCTACCCGAAACATCTGATCCAGACGCAGTACCTTTTACTACTGATTGTTATTTTTTTGGTACAGAAGCTCCGCGAGCTGACCACATCTTGAATCTTCCTCTACAAATGGTCCATTACACAGATACTACGAATCCTCACACCAGGATTAACGCAGCTAGCCAAGCCCCCATTGGCACACAACTTTTTCCCAGAATCACCCCAACACTTCCACCCGGGTATCATGCGTTGAATGCCTCTATTCCTGCTCCTACACAAATCACATCCAGAACTCCTGGTGGTTCCACTCCTTCTGGACACCATCTTCATGGTTTCATCCCGACACTTCCTCCACCCCCTTTCAGAGGACCTCTTTCATCCTCTATTGGAGGCACTGATCCTAGTGGCACCATTCTGTTGTTCACACCGAATTACCAGATTCCTGTTGGTGGACAAATTCACCAACGAGGCCAAATTCAACCCCCTTTTGCAGGAAAAATCCCAACTGAGATGCAACCCCTGATTGGAGGGAAACCCCCACCGAACCACTCCTTCCTAGGCTTCATTAAATATACTCTGAGGGAATCATCTGAAGGATGAGCTTACACCAACAAGCATATGTTATCCTCCTCAAGCTTGCATAAAAATAAAGAGGTACACGCTAGAAATGGTGGGGGAAATTTTGGGAAAGGGATGTGCTTTCATATTTATATTAATGGCAGTAAGCGTCGCTCTGGAACATGACACCCCCTATTCGTCATTTGAATCCAAGTTGGGAAATCCATTTGTCTCTAGTTCGACTTGCTACAAGGTCGTATCTTGGGTCGTCTTTGATTCAATGTTGTTGAGTCCTTGTTCGTGCCATTCATATGTTCAAGAGAAGTTCACACGAGCCCTCTATTGAGTCGGCCATATGCAGTTGTCCATTCTTACTATGTCGACCTTCCCTGTGTCTGTTTCGACCTGTATTCACACTCTATTTCATTCTCAAAATTTGTTACTTATTTTGTGTCATTGATGGGGGATACATCAAGGCCCTCCTATGATGAGTCTTGTTCCATCAACTCCAACTCATTATCCAGAAACAAGACTTAGAAATTATCTAGTACCTTGGAACTTGCATGCCTCAATGGCCACTTTCCTCGCTTTCGACAGTGGGTTTTCCTTATTGACCCCTGATCAGGAGGTTCCATCGAGTGTTCGACCTCAGCTCATTTATTCACATTCATTGGATTGTACTAGTGTACCTTGGGATTCATTGACATTAATGGTAATTTCCCTCGCACTTGTTAATGGTTTCATCAATGACCGGTAATCAAGTGGTTTCTACCATGTTCGACTTCAACACATGTAATTGCATGGCTAGATTCATAGTTTCAGGTGACGGGATTGAAGACCCCGGGTCTCATCTTTTTGATCCAGGCTGCGATGGAGTATGTATGATTTGCATCAGCACATAGATCCACTTTGTATGTCATATGGCTATGTCATCTTAATTTAAGTCTTCTCTCATAGATCGACAACGTATTCCTAGTGGCTATGCAGTATTTTGACGGCATGGATCCATGGTGTATGATTGGTGGCCATGACCTACATTTATGATTTCATTCCTGATCTAAGTATGGGAATTCCTCCATCAGAACTGGTATTATATTCTGCAGATGCTTGGTTGTTGCAGGTTTCCGATTAGGTGCGCTCCTAGTTTCTGACACACATACGCAGTTTACAAAGTATTTCGGCTGTCACAGATTTTGGCATCACACTTTGGGGGGCATTCTATTACACATGATTTTGGTCACTCTAGTGATGTCTCAACAATGATGTATTCAGCATCCCAACAAGGATTTTTTGCCTAAGAAAAGTAGCTCCTGTCTTCTTCCAAAAACATATTTTTAAGATGAGTTCGCAAGCTGCCTATGGTCTAGGGTGCAAGAATCCTTCATTCTCTTAGGCCACCCACACTTAGGGTGTGAACTTCTTGCATTCTGCTCCATATATAGGGTGCGAACCTATTTTTAAGATTGGAAAGAAGAAGAGGTCACGAAGGTTCTAGAAGGGGATCTTCTAGAAAATGAGTTGGCATTCATATGGTTGTCATTCTACTGACTTCTCAGATTTGGTGGGATCATCCTCATCTATGTAACCATCTCTCCTTCTCCTATATATTGAAATTTTTCTCATGGAAAAAGTTAAGCAAGATTGAATGAAGATTAGGTGAAAGAATTGTGTGAAGAACCCTACTTGGATATAAACTTGAAGGCTCTCTTTGGTCTATCAAGAGGAATTGGATCTTCTTCATGCAAGTGTTGAGCAAGTGTGTGTGTTGGAACCAAGGGTCACTGAAAGGAAGCTTTCAACATCAAGGCGATCATGTTGTATCTTCTACTTTCATTTAATATGATACAACGACATGTCCCTTTCCCATAAAATCACTCTTACTTTATTGCGTAACTCCTTGATCATATGCATAAGTTGACATTGAATATACTTCACTATCTTCACTTTGGTTGGTTTATGTTGTCTTGGACCTGATTCCACGAGAGCACCAGAGTGAAGCGGGAACAACAGAGACCTAAGGAAGAGATATCAAGGTATGTCACTTATTCCTTCTCTTTAGTAGATTCAATGACTACAACTTAGGGAAAGAGTCGTGTCCTATCCTATTTTGTTCTAGATCCAGGTGGATCTAGGGATATCTGTTAGTGTCTGCACCTACCAATTTGTCCGATAACACACCCAGAAAAAGAAGGAGAAAAAAGTGGACCACACAAATCACTGTGAACAAGTTGCAAAGGGCCTGAGGCATGCCAAGAGACACGTTTGTCAAAATTGTCTCAATGATGTTTTTCGAGAACACAACCGGAACAAACACCATATATGCATGAAACAAGAGGAAGACCAGTAACCATCTGTTGATTACATAGTTTCTGCAATGAGCAATAATTTAGATGACCAAACCACTCATGCCAAATTTTGCTCAAGTCATTGCTATGAACAACAAAAACTGATGAAAAATATGATGACCCAAATTTGTCAAACTTGTACAACCTAGTAATATCATCAAAAATTTCAGTTGCAAGAACATGCTTAGGATCTTTTAGATCCTTGATTACAACTTGGTGAGGTGAAAACTCTACGGTTTTACCTTCACCTGAATGAGTGATTTGATATACTGGTAGAAGGTTACAAGAAAGACTTGGAACACATAATACATCATTGAAATGACTATTTTCTACTTGAACTATTCCAGATCCTTCAACACTAAGATATCTATCATCACCAACAAATATTTTCTTGGTGTTACATTCATTTAGAGAAGAAAATATGTCTCTATCCTTAGTCATATGATAAGATTCTCTAGAATCAATAAGCCACTCATCAGAAGTAGAAGTAGAAGTTGTATTGAAGGATAAACTAGAAGCATAAATTCCATGTCCATGAGAAGAAGAAGAAGAAGTAGAATCAATATTGATGTTGTGTTTCTTCATCGTTGCTTCTAAAGATGTCATCTTCTTGAAACATTTGGACTCATCATGACCATCTTTATCACAAAATTTGCAATGTCTGACAATCTTCTTAGTTTTATATTTTGCTTCTTTGTCACCAATAGGAGCTGAAGTTGTCTGAGTGGGTTTGGAACCATTATATTTCTTTTTGTTGTGGCAAGGATGTTGCTTCTTGGGATTCTTGGGTTTATCTTTCTGATGGACAACTAAGGAACTGTTGGAGGTACCTGCAGTTTTGATCACTCCAAGTTGTACAATTTTATCTTGCTCTCTAATCAAAGCATCAAAAAGGTTCTCAAGAGTGGGTTTTACATAAGTTGTCCCTAGAGCCTCTTGCAAGGCATAAAAGGCAGATACAAACACAAAATATGCACTACCTAGCTTAGAAAGAATACGATAGATGGAAAGATCTTCGTCTATCTTTATCTTACATTCTTCACATAAAGTTCTAAGTGTTTTCAACTTATAGATAGATAGTCTTCAATGAAAGAAAAATCACTTGGACTTAAAGTCAGTACTTGATTTTTTAACTATTGTGCTCGAATAATATTGTGTTTACCAAACATAGATTCAATATTTTCCCAAGCTTCTTTGGGTTTATCAATTGATTGAAGGTGGAACCTTAAATTAGGAGAGATAGTCATTATAATTAATCCACGTGCTTTGTCATTCCTATTATCACATTTGAATTTCTTATCAGCATCAGTGGGTGTTGTTTCCTTTCCCAAGGTAATCCAGTAAAAGCCTTTACTTCTTAATAAATCCTCCATATGGGATTTCCATTGGAAGTAGTTGGTGTTGGTAAGAAAAATATTACTTGAAGAAGCCATATTAAATATGTATATAATATGATTTAAAATCAAAACTGATGATCTAGATGAAAATATCTCGAAAAATTAGGCGGTTTAAAAAAACCGACACTGAAAACGGACTTCGGATGTGAAAGTTATGCCCTTTTTAAAAAAAGGCATAAATGGTAACCAAAGGACCACGTGATGGTGTAAGTTGTTTTATGAAGTGACCCAATTTTATAAAAAGAAGCGGGGATCACTTTTCCAATGAAGTTACTTTATAAAAGAAAGGTTGTATGCAAAATAAATAACTCTAAAATATTAAAGCTACTTATAGTGATTCAATTTTATACTTGAAATGAAATACACTTTACAATGGAGCATGAACTTTTTCAAAAAAAAGTAACAAAAAGAGAGACTTGAACTCAAGACCTCTTACTTAATAAGGAAACTTTTAACCAAATGGTATAGAAAAACATATTGTATTGTTTATAAAGAGGATTGTTGTTGTTGTTGTTGACGGCCTTAGAGAGCGTGCTAAAAAAAACCTCTTTTCACACAAGAAAAAAAATTTGCTTCCCGATGACAACAAGGGTTAGATCTCGGTGAGATTACCCGAAAAATGCATGTTTTCCTATCTGTTTCTAATTTGTCGAGATCGCACAGGGTGTGGGGCAAAGAGAATACGTAGATATAAAAGAGTAGCAACCCAGAAACAAATAATTTATCAGATGGAAATATACATTTTCCATTAATGGCAAAGGGGGGTAGATTTATCAGATGCAGAGCACAGAGGCATGGTTCCAGGGGGAGCGATGGTCACAGGGGGAGCATGAGTGATATGAATTCATTATTTCATGACATGACTTTAGTATTTCATCAGAGTGTTGCCATCAATGTCAAAGGGGGAGATTGTTGATTAATTGGGTTGGTTGTCATTTTCAGATTTATGTGGTGAGGAATTTCAAAATCATTTGCTAGAGAATCCACAGTTGGTGTCATTTTGTCATCGACGTTTCGAATCTGAATCGAGATTCATCATCAGGACTAATCGTCAATTAGAGAGCTTGTTGATCTTAATCCATTAATAGTGTATATGCAGGACAATAAATAAGATAACCAGGTCGGCTATGTGTACCCTAAATGCGGAGCTAAATAAAATTAAAAACAAATTAATTACTAATAAATTTAAACGTAACTCTTAATAGTGAATAATTAGAATATATATATATATATATATATATATATATATATATATATAATTATTATATTAATTATTAGTATTTTGTTCTACATTCTAATTTATAATAGAGCTTAAGGAACTTAATAAATTAAAGAAATTAGTAATAATTAGTAATATATCATAAGTGATTTTTAGGTGTTGATATATATATATGTATAAGGTTCTAGGGTTTATAGTAGTTTGTTTAGTACTGTTTTAATTATTGTTTACGATAAAGAGCTTAATGAACCTAATAATCTAAAGATAATTAGTAATAATTAATACTATAACATAAGTGATTATTAAGTGTTGATATATCTAAATATGTATATAGGTCTAGGGTTTCTAATAGTTTGTATAAAATGTTTCAAATTTGTGTAAGTAAATATAAATCTAGGGTTATATTTAGATTGAATTTTATCTTATTATATTAATTATTAATAATTCTAACTGATTGTATAACTCTATTAGATATTTTAAGTGGATTTACTGGATTAAAAAGTGAATTTTGTAGGATTATCATTATTAGATCTGATTATGATAATGTTATGTATATATAAATAAAGTCATTGATGTCAACCCTTGAAGAAAGTCTGGTAGCGAATTTCGGTAGCACAAAGGTTTGGGTAATGGACCTAAGTATGTTTGATGGATAATGGTATGAGTTTTGATATATTTGCAGGTAAGACTATTCTAGATGGATAGTACATGTCATTCCATTTCTGGTGGTATGTGGAAAGTCACATAACTCCTCACAGTTAGAGAGTTATGGCCATGTGAAGTTGGAGAACCCTCATGAGTCATCTAGAAGCCCCAAAAGGTCAAAGTAGTCACAGTGTTTGCAAAATAAATTATTTATATAATAAAGTTAATGGAGAACTCCCTAAAATAAGGAAAGTGGGATGCTACATGAAAGTATAAATAAGAGGCAAGGCTCTCTCATTTAATCACACTTGAAACTATTGAATATCATTGAATATCTATTTTTGAAAGGTTATCTGGGAAAGTATTATTGATAGAGAAAAGTGCGGCAAGAAAAGTGCAGCAAGAAAAGTGCGGCAGAAAAAGTGCGGCAGAAAAATCGTGGTAGAAAAAGTGCGATATAAAAATCGTGGAAGAAAAATTGTGGCAGAAAAATCACGACAGAAAAAGTGCGGCAGAAAAATCACGGTAGAAAAAGTGTGGCAGAAAAATCACGACAGAAAAATTGCGGCAGAAAAAGTGGAGCAGAAAAATCACGGCAGAAAAAGTGCGGCATAAAAATCACAGCAACAACATGGTTGGGGTCTATTTATGAGAGATATGGCACATCTTGTTTGAGGTATGTTTTGTGAGCTAGGGTTTAGCTCTTGAGATGGTATTGGATGTTTAGTATTGTTGCATATATAAGATTTTTTGAGGGATACAATTGGTATTTTGTTGTTGTTATTTGGCATATGGGTATTGGTCTTTTGGTTGTGATGTGTTGCTAAAGTTGTTGGTTTAGGTTGAGGCTACATAATAGTGAGGTTGTGGCACATGGTTTGATGTAAGGGTTTATGGTATTTGGTTTATGGAGAGAGTGATGAATTTTGTATGGTTATATTGGTGTATGTCTTTGGTATATGGTTGAGGTACATGTTGGGTACATGGTTGAGACAAGTAGTTGATGAGTTGGCACATATATGAGGTGTATAGTTGATGATGTTGGTACATCTTGATGAGTCATAGTTGATGTGCAGTTGATGCATGGTACATGTTGGTTCAGGTTATTGGTACAGGTTGTTTGGCACAGGTTGATTGGTACAGGTTGTTACAGGTTATTGGTACAGGTTGACAGTGGTAATGGTTGATTCAATGACAGTGACAGGTTGTCTACATTTGGCATTTATATTTCAGGGTGGTTAGACGGGGCAAGGACAGGTGGTTGTAGCCACCTTCTGGTTGTAGCCGGAGAACATAGGGGGTTGTAGCCTCCTTCTTGTTGTAGTCATATAATTGGGGAGTTGGAGCTTCCCTCAGGTTGTATCCTGAGAAACTAGGGGGTTGGAGCCTCCTTCTAGTTGCAGCTGGAAAACAAAGGAGGTTGATTCTTCCAATGAATTTAACTCTTAAATACATGTAAGAAAAAATGTTCTGTGGTTTTCTCCCGCTTTGGGTTTCCACATAAAACATTGGTGTACTGTGTATGTGTATGATTTCTCCTTTGTTCATTGTTTATTTACTCGACAACTATTGGATGATAATGGTACATTGATATAACACTTGCATTTTGTGGTTGAAAAGGTCTAAATTGCTCTATTACTGATTCACCCCCCTTCTCAATAATCCAACAATTGGTATCAGAGCAGGTTCCTTTATAAATCAGTTTAACCACTAAAAGGTAGATCATGGAGAAAAACAACATGTATAAAAATGGAATACCATAGTTTTATGGACATAAGTATGCATTTTGGAGAAGAAGGATGAAAACATATATACGGGCACAAGGATTTGAAATTTGACAATCTGTTGTAGATGGATACAAAGAACCATCAGTTTCACCGACAAATGAAAGATAAATAAAACTCAGGAAAAATAATTCCAAATCCACAAATGCACTTCTGAATGGTCTTTGTGAAATAATATACACCAAATTTATACATTGTAAATCCACTAAAGAGATTTGGGACAAGCTTAAAAATATTTATGAAGGACATTCAAAAGTCAAAGCAGCAAAGCTTCAAACTTACAAAGGTTAGTTCGAACAACTAAAGATGAAGGAAGATGAGAATATTGTAGCTTACTTCTTACGATTCGATGAAATAGTAAATGTAATCATAGGATTGGGAGAAGAAATTAAAGAATTTGTAATTGTTCAAAAGGTACTAAGATCTCTTCCTATGAGATTTGATCCCAAGATATCAACACTGGAAGAAAGAACATATCTAGACTCAATAAGCATGGATGAACTACATGGAATCTTCACAGCATATGAAATGAGAACTAAACATGAAAATCCATATATAAAAGAAGCATCTTTCAAAGCATCCAAAAGGTCAAAGCAAAAGGGAAAGAAAAAGGAAAAAGAACATAACAACAACAGTGACATCTCAGAAGATGATGAAGAAATGGCCAACTTTGTCAAAAGATTGAACAAAGGAACCAACGACAGATATAAAGGTAAGTTTCTATTGATTTGTTTTAATTGTGATGGTATTGGTCATTTTGCTAACAAATTTCCTCATAAGAAAAATAAGAGGAATGATGAATATTACTCAAATAGAAAACAAACATATAAAGGCAAAAAAACCACAAAGAAATCTTTCAAGGAAAGCTTATGCACCAAAGAAGACATCTCCTCATCAGATGAAGATGAAGTCAGTGACGGTGAAACATAAATAGTTATATTCATGGTAGTAGAAGACTCTGATAAAGAACAAACCGAAGAAGAATATGAAGAGGTAGAAGTTGACTACCAAGAATAATTGTTGTGTTCCATAGAAGTTATAAGAAGAAAAAAGAAGAAAAACAAGAAGCTACAAGAAGAAATAGACAAGAAAGAAGACACTCAGGAACTAGAACAAATGATCACAAATTTGAAAGTTCAAATAGAAGAAGATAACATAATTGAATAAGTACTCAAAGAACAACTAGAATAAAGAGACGGGATCATTGGAAATTTGGAAGCATAAATTGTCACATTAAGAAAGGATCTTCAAGAGAAAAAAATGCAGAACAACTCAAAATTTTTGGATAACATCATCAACAGTCAAAAGCCTCATCATGATAAGTATAGACTTGGATACAATCAGACATAAAAGGGATCAAGATCCAAAACAACATAACAAGAAACATATCCAAAAATCTATGCAGAAACAATCAAAGGGGATATGAAGACCTACAAAGAAGATTACAGCGACACTCCTCCATCAAGAAGATTCATATTTCAGAATCAACGACTGACAGATAGGCCTCAGGAAGAAGAAGGCTTCAGAATAGAAAATCCTTTCAGAAGATCTTCAACTCCCAGATATCAAACTATCTTTTTTGGTTTATGTTATGCATGTAATAATTTTGGACATAAAGCTATGAATTGTAGAGCCAACAACAGGAACATAAACAACTTTGAAAGTCATACCCAAAAGGGTTATCTAAGAAGGCCCAGTGAAACACAGATAAGAAGTTACAATAGGTTTAAAAATTGAGCACTAAAGTGGAATGCTACAAGTGTAACAACTTTGGACACATAGCCAAATATTGCAAAATGACAGTTCCTCCTAGAGAACCACAATAAAACTACAACAGTCACAAACATGAACCTCATAAGAGAACATGGATAAGAAAGAAGAATCAGTATAGCAATGAAGAATGCACACTCGCTCTACAAGCTAAGAAGAAGAAACGTGGTTGCTATGTTGATAGTGGTTGTTCAAAACACATGATAGGTGATAAAGACATGTTTCTTACATTAAGAAAGGAAAGACATGGATCAGTCTCCTTTGGAAATGATGATTTAGCTAAAATCATTGGAAAAGGCACAATCAGAATTGGAAACAAGAATACTGAGGCATAAAATGTTCTACTAGTAAAACATATGAAACATAATATTCTAAGTGTGATTCAAATGTGTGACCAAGGTCATAAAGTTACTTTCGATTCACAAAAGTGTGAGATAAGAAAAGAAGGTTCAGGAAAATTGATTGCAACAGCTGCAAGAACTTCAAGCAACATATATGTATTAATTGAAATTGGAAATGAAAAGTGTTGTCTAGGAAAGGAAGATGAAAGTTGGCTATGAAATAGAAGAATGGGTCACATACAATTTGATAACCTTGTCAAAGTTAGAAAAAAGGAAACAATTAGAAAAATTCCCCAGATTATGAAACCAACCAACACTTTATGCAAGCATTGTCAACAAGGAAAGAAAACAAAGACCAAGTTTAAATCAAAGGAATATTCAACAACAAGACCACTAGAAATTGTGCATATTGATCTAGTTGGACCAACTAAAACAAAGGGTTTAAAAGGTGAGAAATACTTTATGTTATTAGTTGATGATTATACAAGAATGTCTACAGTTTGATTTCTTAGGAATAAGTCATAAGCTTTTGAAAACTTCAAGGTCTACAAGGAAATGGTTGAAAATGAAATGGATTCAAAAATCAAATGTTTGAGATCTGATAATGGAGGAGAGTTCACTTCAAAGTAATTTATGGACTATTGCAGTAGGCATGGAATGAAAAGGAAATTCTTCGTTGCTAGGACACCTCAACAAAATGGAGTTGTTGAAAGAAAGAACATGACAATACAAGAAATGGCTCAAACAATGTTAATGGATTCCAAATTGATAGGTATCTTTTGGACACATGCAGTGCATACAACAGTTCACATTCAAAACAAAGTAATTCTCATAAAAAACACTGAAAAAACTCCCTACGAGCTATGGAAAGGAAGACCAACAAATGTGAAGCACTTCAGAGTATTTGGAAGCAAATGCTACATCAAAAGCGAAGATGGTAGAATGAGAAAGTTTGACTCTCATGTGGACAAAGGATTACTTGTTGGTTACTCAAGTACAAGGAAAGCATACAAGTGTTACAATATAAGGTTGAACAAAGTTGTGGAAAGCATCAATGTAACAATTGATGAAACATGTGGACGAGAATTAAAGGAGGAAGAAAATGAATAAATGGAACAACTTTACGAAGAAGAAGTAGAAGATGAATAAGAAGTAGAAGGGGAATATGAAGAGGATCAGACATAATTAGAAGAGCAAGTTCAACAAGTGCCTCCAAAGACACCTAGCAAACAAGTACAGAAGAATCATCCTTCAGATCATATTATCGGAAACAAAGATTCAAGAGTTAATACTAGAAGAAGAATCTATTCACCAGAACAAACACACCTAGGACTCTCATCTACGATTGAACCAAACAGTTTTGAAGAGGCCAACAAGGATGAATTTTGGAATAAGGACATGGATGAAGAATTGGATCAAATAGAGAAGAATGACACTTGGGAATTGGTTCCAAGACCAAAGAATAATAATTTTATTGGCACAAAGTGGGTATTCAGAAATAAATTGAATGAATATGGATAGGTTACAAGGAACAAAGCTATATTGGTATGTAAAGGATACGCACAGGTTGAAGGAATCAACTTTGAAGAGACATTTTCCCCAGCTTCCTGAATGGAAGCAATCTGATTTATTTTATCTTATGCTTGCTCCAAGAATATTAAAGTATATCAGATGGACATAAAATCAACTTTTCTGAATGGGGAACTTGAAGAAGAAGTCTACATCGAACAACCAGAATGATTTCAGTTGTCATAGAATGCAAATTATGTGTGTAAATTGAAGAAGGCCTTGTATGGTCTAAAACAGACTCCTAGAGCATGGTACTCTAAACTGGATAAATATCTACAACATGTAGGGTTCAGAAAAGAAGTACAGACAACAACCTCTACATCAAGGTAACTCAAGATATCATTTTATTAATTGAAGTTTATATTGATGATATTATTTTTGGAAGCAATGATGATAGGTTAAGCCAGAAATTTGCAAAGGATATGTAGAATGAATTTGAAATTTCATTACTCGAAGAACTATCCTTCTTTCTGGGTCTTCAGATACGTCAAAGAAACTAATGAATTTTTATTTCTCAAACTAAGTATATCAGAGAAATGCTAGAGAGGTTCGGAATGGAAGATTACAAACCAATTACCACTCCTATGAAAACCAGTTGCAAGTTGAGCAAAGATGATGATTCAAATTCTATATACCAGAGGAAATACAGGTCAATGATTGGCAACTTACTATATGTGACAACATCCAAACTAGATGTAATTCAGGAAGTTGGACAAGTGGCACAGTTTCAAGCAACACCAAAGGAAACACATGTCGTAGCAGTGAAGAGGATTTTCAGATATCTCAAAGGAACAAAAGAGTTTGGATTATGGTATCCAAAAGGAAAGGATCTATCACTTATTGCCTACACAGATGAAGATTGGGCAGGTTGCATTGATGATCGATGAAGCACCAATGGAGAAACGTTCTACTTGGGTGAGTGTTTAGTATCATGGCTAAGTAAGAAACAATCATCACTATCCTTATCTACAGTCGAGGCAGAGTTTATTGCAGAAACAACATGTTGTACACAGGTTATATGGATGAAACAAACTCTGACAGATATAGAGGTTGAGTATGATGATCCCATTCCAATCTATTTTGATAATACAAGCGCCATCAGTATCTCAAAGAACTCAATGATGTAATACAAGACAAAGCACATTCCAATCAAGTATCACTTTCTACGGGAACAAGTTAAAGAGAATAACATCAGAGTTGAATATTTGGGAACAAAAGAACAAGTGGCAAGCATGTTTACAAAACAAATTCCATGGGAATCCTTTGAGTATCTTTGCTAGAGACTCAAAATAATTTCTACTCTAAAATGAATGATTTTGAATGATTATATTATATGTCTTATATTTACACGAGGAAGCACCATAAAGAGGACAATTCAGGTCAAGAGATCATTTTCAGTAAGAGTTCAGTCAGGGGGAGTATCCCCAAGGACAGTTCAGTTAGGGGGAGCATTCCCAGATGAAAATATACCTTTTTCCATTAATGAAAAAGGCGGAGATATTTATCATATGCAGAGAACAGAGGCATGGTTCCAGGGGGAGCGATGGTCACAGGGGGAGTATGAGTGATATGACTTGAGTATTTCATGACATGACTTCAGTATTTCATCCGAGTGTTTCCATCAATGCCAAAGGGGGATATTGTTGACTAATTGGGTTGGTTGTCATTGATGTCAACCCTTGAAGAAAGTCTAGTAGAGAATTCTGGCAGCACAAAGGTTTGGGTAATGGACCCAAGTTTTTTTAATGGATAATGGTATGATTTTTGATATATTTGTAGGTAATACTATTCTAGATGGATAGTGCATGTCATGCCATTTTCGGTGGTATGTGGAACATCACATAACTCCTCACGGTTAGAGAGTTATGGCCATGTGAAGTTGGAGAACCCTCATGAGTCATCTAGAAGCTCCAAAAGGTCAAAGTAGTCAAAGTGTTTGCAAAAGAAATTATTTAAATAATAAAGTTAATGGAGAACTCCCTAAAATAAGGAAAGTGGGATGCTACATGAAAGTATAAATAAGAGTCAAGGCTCTCTCATTTAATCAAACTTGAACCCATTGAATATCATTGAATATCTATTTTTGAAAGGTTATTTGGGCAGGTATTATTGATAGAGAAAAGTGCGGCAGGAAAAGTGCGGCAGTAAAACTGCAACAGAAAAATCATGGCAGAAAAATTGCAGTAGAAAAAGTGTGGCAGAAAAAGTGCGACAGAAAAATCACGGTGGAAAAATTGCAGCAGAAAAAGTGCGCCAGAAAAATCGCGGCAGAAAAAATGCTGCAGAAAAAGTGTGGCAGAAAAATCACGGCAGAAAAATCGCGGCAAAAAAAGTGCAGAAAAAAAATCACGATAGAAAAAGTGCATCAAAAAAATCGTGGCAACACCATGGTTGGGGTCTATTTATGAGATATATGGCACATCTTGTTTGAGGTATGTTTTGTGAGCTAGGGTTTAGCTCTTGAGATGGTATTGGATGCATATATCAGATTTGTTGAGGGATACAGTTGGTATTTTTTTGTTGGCATTTGGGATATGGGTATTGGACTTTTGGTTGTGATGTGTTTCTAAAGTTGTTGGTTTAGCTTGAGGCTTCATAACAGTGAGGTTGTGGCACATGGTTTCATGTAATGGTTTATGGTATTTTGTTTATGGAGAGAGTGATGAATTGTTTATGGTTATATTGGTGTATGTCTTTAGTATATGGTTGAGGTACATGGTTGAGACAAGTAGTTGATGAGTTGGCACATATATGAGGTGTATAGTTGATGATATTGGTACATCTTGATGAGACATAGTTGATGTGCAGTTGATGCATGGTACATGTTGGTTTAGGTTATTGGTACAGGTTATTGGTACATGTTGCCAGTTACAGGTTGATAGTGGTAGTGGTTGATTCAGTGATAGTGACAGGTTGTCTACATTTGGTATTTATATTTCAAGGCGGTTGGACGGGGAAAGGATAGGTGGTTGTAGCCACCTTCCGGCTGTAGCCAAAGAATATAGGGTGTTGTAGCCTCCTTCTGGTTGTATCCATATAATTTTGGAGTTGGAGCTTCCCTTAGGTTGTATCTCGAGAAACTAGGGGGTTGGAGCCTCCTTCCAGTTGCAGTTGGAAAACAAAGGAAGTTGGTGCTTCCTATTAGCATTAGAAGTTTCTCTTGGACTGCTCAAGTGCAAGCCTAGCACATCATGAATAAAAATGTTTGATTGGATAACTTGGATTTTAGGAAATTATGAGAGTGGTTAAATTAATCAAGAAAGAAATGAAACCATTGGGCATGGAGTCTATGAAATCTAACAATCTTTACTTAACATCCTATGGGCAGCAAAACAGGTCAAATAAGGCCTTAGATCAGTTCTGAGATCAAATAAGTGTGAATGAAGAAAACAGGAAAAACACAAAGTGTAGCTAAGGCTGAAAAGCAACCTGCTCTCAGTCACTACAAGAGAATCTGTAATAGTTAGAAAACCTTTCAAAACATCACAAAATGAAAAAAGATGTGTATGTGGAAGCTATTGTAATAATCCTTATCACACCATCCTCAACACAGACTCTATTCATACAATCCTTATACAAACAAAACACATCCAGTAAGAGGAAAATAGAAGGAATATGATAACACATACGCAAAAAGACTAACTGATCAAAAAGTCTTACTCATCAGCTAAGATATTTGCATTAAAAACTAAGAAAAATCTTTGAGGAAAACATAGAGCTATCATGCCCTACAGCTCATTATCATTTCTTGAAAAACTTACAACAGACCTCTCTAGTCTTTTTCCCCCCCTTCTCCCCTCTACAAATCATTATCTATATAGATCATTCCTTGAACAAACTGCTTCTATTTTTCCGGGATACAAATATAATCTTCATACTAAAATAAGAATACATGGCAGAAAAACTAGAAACAATTGCCCAAAATCTCAAGCAAATGAAGTTGAAATATCTATTTTTTTTTTAATCTGGAAACACCTGTTACTTTCGTGATCAAAATGAGGATAAGGTTGCTAGTGGTGTCATGATCTTATCCTCGAACTATTGAGGGATGCTTAACTAATGCCTAAAAGGTAGGGATACTTTGCCACTTGTCCTCTTGGATGCCCTTGACTGTTGAGTTTAAACAACAACTGTTGATTTGATTACCATTTAGAAAATTGATTTTTCCCAAAATATCGCAGCATGCATACCATCTTGCCACAACTCACCAGGGTGATCTTTAAGATGTTTTCTACACACATATGAATAAATGGATTGCTTGAAAATTAAAGATTAATCCTCTGTAACAATTATTTTCAGTCCCCAAAGATTTTGTAGCGCACCTCCATGCTTTCCATCTTCCATATTTGGTCCTTTTAGAATCATTTGAGAATCTTTAAGTGCTCCTATGGATTCCACTGTGAAAATAAAACTATCATTTGAATCATAGAAACATCATTTGTTCCATCACCAATAGCCAGTGTCATGTCATTTGTACTGCTCTTTATGAGGACGACAACAACTCTTTTTGCAAAGGAGCGACTCGACAACAAAGAACTACTCTACATGACATGCCAAATCAAAGAAATATGGCTCCAACTACTTAAAATACCCTCCAAAGCTATGCTCGTTGATTTCCCCAAGTATTCAGTGTAACATTCGGGATTTAGAAGAAGATTCACATATGTCAAAATTACAATGCATGTTGTTGGATCTAGTTTGATATTAAACTGAACACCAAGGAAATCCTTGATATGCTATAAGATTGTATGTTATAAGTGGAAAGATTCCCAACACAAACTTTTGAAACATCTTCTGGCCATAATGTGCGAAGAAGAGATAGCAAACTCTGGTGTATTGAATCAACCACTCAACCCTGCTTGATTTATTCAAGGAGTATCATTGCACCTTGTGAGACAATATCCTCTGGAAGTATTGGTGTTTTCCTGATTTTTGGTATGAGAAAGATATCCTCCTCTGCATATCTGAAAACAATTGTAACTTCAAACCTTGCAGCTCGACGAAATAACTTCAATCTTCTCTGCAACGTTGGATATAGAAATTGACTTATGCAAATTTATCTCATGGCACCTGTATCATCGATTGGTTTGGCGCAAGACACCTACAATCTCAGGCATCTGTCAGCTATCTGCATTTGTATTTTATTATTTTAATTCTCTCACTAGGCATATCCCGCATATATTTGGATTTGAAGATTGTGAACTTTATGTCTGACAATGCTAACATTATAATTTTTATGAGTCATGTAGAGTGTAGTTTTAGTGTTTGGCTTGTTTGATTTATGTGTTGACTCAGATTAGCTCATGGTTTTGACTTGGTTTATTGCGTGGCTAGCATGTAGAATTGGTGTAATTTGTGCTTGACATGTGGATATGAACTCGGAATTTGGCATTATGAAATTGATTATGATATGTCTTAGGTTTATATTTAGGAGTAGGACCTAGGTCACTTGTGCGCACACACCACATATTTTAATTTGGTAAAAAATTACAATTAAAAATCTAAAAGGGAAAAAACTAGGGTTTTAGGCAATACTAACAACGCTTTTGGAAAGCAGGTCAGAAGACAATCTTAGGAAAAAATGATCAATGGGAGCTTGATGAAGAATTTGGAGGTTAAGACACTAGACAAAAGAGTTTAAGAAAACAACAAATCAAGTAGAGAGAGATGAAAACACTCTAAAAAATACCATTGCATTTTGATCGCTAACATCTGGCTCCAATTGGGATGGAGACCTCCCTGCGAGGCTCCAATAACCTAGTAGTTCCAATCGCCTTGTCCATTGGGCTATGGAGTCAACAGTCAACCATTCTCTAAAACATTCTCAAGGCCTACCTTTATTCACATAAACTGACTATTATTTCTGCAAACTGAAGGAAAAATAAATGCTCGGGCAACGATCTTATTTCCTACACTACTCTACTATAACCAGATCTGCAATTGGTTAGGTAAAGGATGATTTCCATAACAACCATCCAAGCAATTTCAATACTGAAATAACATCATCCATATCACCTATCAATAAATGATGTCTGAAATGTAGTAGCAATGAAAAAAACTAGTCTAGGAAACCATACCCACCAGGAAACATTTGTGATCTAAGGAAATCTGAAATTTTCAGGTTCTATGAAAGGTATGATTCCATGAAGGCTTCCGCTGGGTCTTTGAAACCGAGATCATAAACATGATGGTACATAGAACACACCTGCTCAAACATGACTGCTTCTCTGTTGAAAAACTGATGACCTTCTTGTTCCCTTATGATCAGATCTTGATCATCAATCATTACAACTTCCTCTTTAGAATAGTTCTCACAACAGGATGACAAAACAGGGTTTACATCATATGGATTTTGATCAATTAGAAACATATAGTTGTCAATGAAGTCATCAACTATTTCATATTCAACATTGTTTGAAAACTTCTCTTGAATTTGACATGCATACCTTTTCATTGAAACGTCTGCAAACATTGAAGAATCTGATTCATAATTTGACACATACTTACATCCTTGTTGTTGTCCTAGATCTGATTCACACTCACTGTTTTGTTGCTGAAAATCTGAAATGTACTGACAGTTCCCTTGTTCATGTGCATGTAGATTTTCAAAGTGAACCCGCTCTTGGATCCTTCTGGAAGCACAGATGTTCTCCTCCACTTCTTGAGAATCTTCAAACAAACTCCTTAAGGATGAAGACTTCCTTTCTAACAGGAGAAGGGCAAGTTCTGAATGCAAATTCATAACATAATATATCATGGCAGTAGTCTCTGTGGGCCAGATATCCAAAGGCATATCATGATAAATGCCATAGAATCTTTTGTTAAAAACAAACAAATATTCATCCTGCTCTCTCTTCAAAGAACAAAAATCAGCAAGGTATGAATCTAATGATTTGTTCTCACCCAAATAATTCAAAAAATCATTAGAGAAATCGATCCAAGAGCCAATAGAATCAACTTTCAAACCCTTAAACCATACAGTAGCATCTCTGATCAAAGACTTAGAGAACAATCTCATGATCACATCTTCATGAACAATATCGAACCGATCAATAAAATCCTCAAAGGATTCCAAGTGCCTCTCAGCTGAAACTTGATTCTCTCTAGAAAACCAAGGAAGATATTCAAAGCAGTCAGGAGGATAAGGATGAAGGAGATAGGGCAGCTTTAAAGGCTTGAACATCTTCATCCTGATTTTAATTTGAAAGGCAGTGGGTTGATCATGAAGGTTAATAGGTTGATGACAAGGTTCATCAGTAATGCCCAAAGGTGTTTAAGTCTGAGTAGGTTTAGAATCAATCTTAATTTCCTCAAGGTTACATGGCTGATTATATTCAAGGGAGAGTTGAAAACAATGATCATATTTATAAATGGGCCGAGGTATAGGTACTGAATCAACCTCTACAATATAGGCATTTTGCAGATCTTCTTCTTCTAAATATGGATATATACAAGAAGGATGGTGATTTTCTAAATATACAAAACATAAAACTATTCTCTTTACATGCGAAGGGAACAAAATGAAAGAGTTGATAAATAAAAACAACAGTTCATGAAGTAGACTAATGAACTGATACCTAGATTTGAAATTCAACCTCTTCATCTTTTGTCAACCGGATCCTCCCCAGTGGAGTCTTTAATCGTGGAGTCGCCAGGCAGATTTCTACAGTCAATTCTGTGTCCTCCCTTTGTCTGGCATCAAAATTCGGATCTATGTCGTTCTTCCCAGGGAAACTAGCTTTACTTCCATTCCTCGACAATGACGCCAAAAATGTTAGCGCAAGAAGTTTCTCTTGGATTTCTCAAGTGCAAGCCAAGCACATCATGAATAAAAATGTTTGATTGGATAACTTGGATTTTAGGAAATTATGAGAGTGGTTAAATTAATCAAGAAATCAATGAAACCATTGGGCATGGAGTCTATGAAATCTAACAATCTTGACTTAACATCCTATGGGCAGCAAAAAATGTCAAATAAGACCTTAGATCAGTTCTAAGATCTGTAATAGTTAGAAAACCTTTCAAAACGTCACAAAATGAAAAAGATGTGTATGTGGCAACTGTTGTAATAATCCTTATCACAACATCCTCAGCACAAACTCTGTTCATACAATCCCTATACAAATAGAACACATCCAGTAAGAGGAAAATAGAAGGAATATGATAACACGTAAGCACAAATACTAACTGATTAAAAAGTCTTACTCATCAACTGATATCTTTGCATAAAAAAATAAGACAAATCTTTGAGGAAAACATAGAGCTATCATGCCCTACAACTCATTATCATTTCTTGAAAAACTTACAACAGACCTCTCGAGTCTTTTTTCCCCCCTTCTCCCCTCTACAAATAATTAGCTATATAGATCATTCCTTGAACAAACTGCTTCTATTTTTTTGAGATACAAATCTAATATTCATACTAAAATAAGAATACATGGCAGAAAAACTAGCAACAATTGCTCAAAATCTCGAGCAAATGAAATTGAAATATCTAATTTGTTTTGAATTTGGAAACACCTGTTACTTTCATGCTGGAAATGAGGATAAGGTTTCCAGCGGTGCCATGATATTATCCTCGAACTGTTGAGGGATGCTTAATTGATGCCTAAAATGCAGGGATACTCTGCCACTTGTCCTCTTGGATGCCCCTGACTATTGAGTTTAAACAACAACTGTTGATTTGATTACCATTTGAAAAATTGATTTTTCCCAAAATATCGCAGCATGCATACCATCTTTCCATAACTCACTAGGGTGATGTTTAAGATGTTTTCTACACCCATATGCATAAATTGATTTCTTGAAAAATAGATATTAATCCTCTGTAATGATTTTTTGCAGCGCCCGAAGATTTCATAGCGCACTTCCGGATTTCGTAGAGCACCTCCATGCTTTCCATATTCCATATTTGGTCCCGTTAGAAGCATTTTAGAAGATTTAAGTGCTCCTGTGGATTCCACTGTGAATATAAAACTATCATCTGAATCATAGAAACATCATTTGTTCCATCACCAATAGCCAGTGTCATGTCATTTGTACTGCTCTTTATGAGGACAACAACAACTCTTTTTTCAAAGGAGCGACTCAGAAGCAAAGAAATACTCTACATGACATGCCAAATCAAAGAAATCTCACTCCAACTGCTTAAAATACCCTCCAGAGATATGCTTGTTGATTTCCCCAAGTATTCAGTGTAACGTTTAGGATTTAGAAGAAGATTCACATGTGTGAAAATTACAATGCTTATTGTTGGATTTGGTTTGATATTAAACTGAACACCAAGGAAATCCTTGATATGGTGTAAGATTTTATGTTATAAGTGGAAATCTTCCCAACACAAAATTTTGAAACATCTTCTGTCCATAATGCGCAAGGAAATAGCAAACCTTGGTGTATTGAATCAACCACTCTGCCCTGCTTGATTTCTTCAAGGAGCATCATCGCACCTTGTGAGCCAATATCCTCTAGAAGTATTGGTGTTTTCCTGATTCTTGGTATAAGAAAGATCTCCCCCTCTGCAGATATGAAAACAACTATAACTTCAAACCTTGCAGCTCGGAAAAATAACTTCAATCTTCTCTGCAACGTTGGATATGGAAATCAACTTATGAAAATCTATCTCATGACACTTGTATCATCGATTGGCTTGGTGCAAGACACCTTCAATCTCAGGCATCTGTCAGCTATCTTCATTTGTATTTTATTATTTTAATTCTCTCACTAGGCATATCCTGCATATATTTGGATTTGAAGATTGTGAACTTTATGTATGACAACACTAATATTATCATTTCGATGAGTCATGTAGAGTGTAGTTTTAGTGTTTGGCTTGTTTGATTTATGTGTTGAATTAGATTAGCTCGTGGTTTTGACTTGGTTTATTACATGGCTAGCATGTAGGTTTGGTGTAATTTGTGCTCGACATGTGGATATGAACTCGAGATTTGGCATTGTGAACTTGATTTTGATATGGCTTAGGTTTATATTTAGGAGTAGGACCTAGGTCACTTGTGCGCACACACCACATATTTTAATTTGGTAAAAAATTACAATTGCAAATCTAAAAAGGCAATATCTAGGGTTTTAGGCAATACTAACAACGCTTTTGGAAAGCAGGTCAGAAGACAATCTTAAGAAAAAAATGATCAACGGGATCTTGATGAAGAATCTGGAGGTTAATACACTGGCCAAAAGACTTTAAGAAAACAACAAATCAAGTAGAGAGAGATGAAAACACTCTAAAAAATACCATTGCATTTTGATCACTAACACTTCCAATGAATGCTACTCTTAAAGACATATAAGAAAAATCATTCTGTAGTTTTCTCCTGCTTTGGGTTTCCATGTAAAACATTGGTTTATTGTGTATGTGTATGATTTCTCATTTGTTCATTGTTTATTTACTCTACAACTATTGGATGATAATGCTACATTGATATAACACTTGCATTTTGTGGTTGAAAAGGATTGAATTGCTCTATTACTAATTCACCCCCCCTCTCAGTAATCCAACATGTAGCATAGTTGGAGCTGCATAAGATCATTGTGAAGCCAAGAATCATGCCCTATAATGATATGATAAGTTAGGATTTGGAACACATCGACATTTAGACCAAGAGAATCATCAACCACCAGCAGGTCCTCGTCGAATATTTTCAACCAGAGCACCTACAATTAATGTAAAAACTTTACCCTACTCCTAAATACACTAGAGTTTGAATGCACCCAATATGCCAGAAAGGAATGCACCCAATATGCTAGAAACGATCATGATATAGTCAAGACCTGGTGGGGACATCTAGAGAAATTTAGAGCCAACGCTCATGGTACGTACGCCACCGTGTCTTTGGAGGCTCATATGTTGTATGTAGCCATGATGCTCTATCGCCTGTTTGGGAAGAAGAAACCTACACATTTCTCGGTTGAGTGGGTAGCCATCATGAACGAGGTAGATGAGGGTTATACTTTCAATTGGGAAAAGATGTTGTCGGATAATTAGGCCAAGGAAATTGTTGATTATATATCAACAAAATTAAAAGGGCATCCTGACCATTTTTATATGTCGACATGTGTTATGGATTCCATTTGTTTCATGACCCCTTTTTCCCCTGATGAACTAGAGTTGGACACCGACCAGTTCTGAACCAATTCATTTTTATCACTCCAAATTATGGGAGAAGAACGCCAAAGATTTCTTCTATGAAATGTGTCACATGTCATAGTGCTTGTTCATATAGCTATTTATGGTCACCCACCGCCCCAGATTTCAGAAAGGATTATGGGGAACCTAGGAAAGCTTCCATACTAGTTCATTGAGGAGATTTTCTCCTATATCAGAGTATTCAGTTGTTCGGTTCCTCCTCATGCTCTCTGATATGAAAATGATAAAGGCTTGTATTCTTGAAAATATTTGCAAGTTTTAATTCAAGTGTTCTTATGCAAAAGGATCAATTTGAAAACACAAATTTTATAGAAATTACACATTCAAGATGCAGATAATAAGCAACAAATAACAGTGAACAGTAAAGACATAACACAACAAATGATAAAGGAGTTCACCCCTCTATTGGGCTACATCTCCTGGTCCAGCTTCCAATGGATCTTTTATATTATTTTCTCAAAGTGATAAAATATGTTCTTTACAATGCTAAAAAATACAAATAGATGGCTCTAATGGCTTTAGAATGTCCAAAAACCCCTAGTTGGGCTTTTTCGGCACCTGATTTGGCCAAAAATTGAAGAAGATAGGCTTCCTGGAAGTTCCCCTTCAAATTTGTTGTCTCTGGATCGCCAAAATGCACCTATGTGTGTCCAACCTAGCTCACACACTCATTTCTGTGCTAAAACATAGCACTGGGCACATAACCAAAAAATTGTGCAAATTGTAGGACGGTTAGGGAACTTAGCCCCTAACCGCTAAACCGTTAGGCATATGCATCATATGACCGCACCCGCACATAAAAAGGGCCAAGGTTTAAAACTTATGGTAACGCGCCAAGTGTCCAGGTGCGCAAGGCTCCGAATTCATTTGAAAAATGTGCGTGGGTGGTCATATGGTAAGCCACATGTGAATGGGGGCCGGGGCTTAGCCCCGGCCTGGACCGCACCCAAATCAAAACTCAATTCAATTCAAATAAATTTTAAACCATATAGTAGTTAAGAACTAATGGTGGGCACACCGGTTGGGAAGCCCTTCCCAAAGCTCTTCCCCTACCTGGAGGTCGCGAGGTCGAGTCCTGTAGACTCCACAAATTTTAACCAATGCCTAGGTGACATGTGGCAACCCTTGTTTGGGCCACGTGTCACCAATCCATTCGCCCACCAATATGCCATTTGTCGTATGCTAATTCGTCCACATGTCTTCCACTCAACACCTACCATGTGTCGTACAACCCTTCTAACTCAGCATCTGCCACATGTCGTATGACCCTGCCATGTCAGCATCCGTATGGACTATACAGACTGTACAGTCAACAATTTTTTTTGCCTACTTGACAATTTGAACAAAACGTGATATCTCACTCATCCGATGTCTGTTTGAACCTATTTGAGTTGCGTTGGGTTCGTGATGACGAGGCCTACGCACCCGTTCGATTTGAAGTGATTCAGAGCACTTTGAATTTTGAGCAAAATTTGATCCCCTGGATCACACCTCCCCATTGGAAAGCTTTTGGACCTCCAAAAGTCTACTTTCAGTCTATCTGAAGATGATGGTATAGTTCCCTCACCTTCCCAACCTCAATCCACTTGGCTTTGCTAGGATTTGTGCCTTTAAGACCAATTCGAAGATATTTCACATTTCCCCGTTTTGAAGTTCTCATTCTCCTATCAAGGATTGTGTCTTCATGCAGTTCTGTAAGATATTCTAGGGAGAAATCATCTATAGAAGGAATCTAAACATGTTCTTCTTGATCATCAATCAAAGGAGGCTCATACAGATTCAAATTCTCAACATTAATAACTGCATACATTTGCATATAAGGAGGCAAATCTAAACGGAAGGCATTGTTACCAATCTTGTCAAGAATCTTGAAAGGACCATATCTAATTGGTTTCAGTTTTTTACCTTCTCCTTTAAGCCTCTCTTTACTAATGTAAATCCAAACTTCATCTCCAACTTGGAAACTGTGATCAACATGATGCTTGTCATGTCTTGTCTTGTACTTGGCTTGACTCTTTTCCAACTGTTCTTGTACCATTTGATGTATCGACTGAATTTGTTCAATGAA
>ML792351.1:315861-346541 GCA_009831015.1 Picea engelmannii
CCTTTCTGAGATCTTCATCTTCTGTAGGAATATTTTCATGACTCTCTTCATGAGCCATACTTGGTGAATGCCTCCTTGAAACTTGAGGTGATGATATAATCTTTCTTCTTGAAGGATGAGAACTTGACTCTACAATTTGACCTTCTCCTCTTGTGAGTTTCAACCTTGTGAGCATCAGAAAAAAAAACACTTGCAAATAATCAAGCCTTCAAAAACCTAAGCTCTGATACCAACTTGATCTGAAAATGATAAAGGCTTGTATTCTTGAAAATATTTGCAAGTTTTAATTCAAGTGTTCTTATGCAAAAGGATCAATTTGAAAACACAAATTTTATAGAAATTACACATTCAAGATGCAGATAATAAGCAACAAATAACAGTGAACAGTAAACACATAACACAACAAATGATACAGGAGTTCACCCCTCTCTTGGGCTACATCTCCTGGTCCAGCTTCCAATGGATCTTTTATATTATTTTATCAAAGTTATAAAATATGTGCTTTAAAATGCTCAAAATTCCAAATAGATGGCTCCAATGGCTTAAGAACATCCAAAAACCCCTAGCTGGGCTTTTTCGGCACCTGATTTGGCCAAAAATTGAAGAAGATAGGCTTCCGGGAAGTTCCCCTTCAAACTTGTTGTCTCTGGATCGCCAAAATGCACCTCTGTGTGTCCAACCTAGCTCACACGCTCATTTCCATGCTAAAACCTAGCAACGGGTGAATAATAAAAAAACCACGCAAACTGTAGGACGGTTAGGGAACCTAGCCCCTAACTGCCAAACCATTGGGTATATGGGTCATATGACAGCACCCGCACATAAAAAGGGCCAAGGTTTAAAACTTATGGTAATGTGCCAAGTGTCTAGGTGCGCGGGGCTCTGAATTCATTTGAAAAATGCGCATGGGTGGTCATATGGTAAGCCACATGTGAATGGGGGTCGGGGCTTAGCCCCAACCCGAACCGTGCCCAAATCAAAACTCAATTCAATTCAAATAAATTTTAAACCATATAGTAGTTAAGAACTAATGGTGGGCGCGTCGGTTGGGCGGCCCTTCCCAAATCTCTTCCCCTGCTCGGAGGTCGCAAGGTCGAGTCCTGTAGACTCCACAAATTTTAACCAATGCCTAGGTGACACGTGGCAACCCTTGTTTGGGCCACGTGTCACCAATCCATTCGCCACCAATATGCCACATGTCGGACGCTAATTCATCCACATGTCTGCCACTCAACACCTTCCACATGTCGTATGGCCCTGCCAACTCATCATCTGCCACGTGTCATACGAACCTTCCACGTCAGCATCCGTACGGACTGTACGGATTGTACAGTCAACAATATTTTTTGCCTGTTTGACAATTTGAACATAACGTGATATCTCACTCATTCAACGTTCATTTGAACCTGTTGGAGTTACGTTGGGTTCGTGACAGCAAGGCTTACGCACCCATTTGATTTGAAGCAATTCTGAGCACTTTGAATTTTGAGCAAAATTTGATCCCCTGGATCACTCTCCCACAGTTTTTACCCGACAGGATGGTGTGTAGAGAAGTGGCATACCAAATAGTGGCAGTAGGCATCAACAAGGAGCTGAAAGCATCTTAGAAAAAGTTTTGGCCGACTTTCCCCATTCAAGTTGGCATGTTCACATTGTTAGGTTTCAGTCACTCTAAGGTCGAGACCGCAGCCCTAGAGAATGTCAAATTGGTTGACATAGAATTCAAGAAGAATGATCCACATAAGATAGTGGAAAACCATCTAGCTAAGTTTAACATGAAGCAGTACATACATGAGAATTCCCCTTATGACGAAATGTTTAGGGGAGTTAGATATTATGGGGAAGTTTGAAGCACATTCCAGACTCTGCCCCCTGACCAACAAGTTGGGTTCCTCAGTTTTTATAAACACTAATGAAACAGTCTACCAAAAATATTGAAAGGAGAGTCAATACCCACGCCTCCTTCATAGGAATCTAGTCCTACAGGATCGAAGCCAAGTTTCTTCGCTAAGCACAAAGATGAGGAAGTCCCAAAGGGCCTCGAAGTGTTATTTCATGAAATAAGAGCGTCATTGTCAGGACTGAATGATCCACAGGTGTTATCTCGGTTCGCAGCCTTCATGAATCAGGGACAAGTTGTCCCTCATTCAACACCAACTACTCCTGCTGGCACCTAGAGTACAACAAGACAAGCACCTTCCACTAAAATTGGTTCGCCTATCGCATCATTAACCCCTTTACAAACTAGCTTTAGAAATCCTAGTTCCAAAATCACTTTCATAGGTGATCTTACTCCTATCTTGCCCAAAGATATGCCTCCATCAGATTTATTTTTTAGCAAGTAACGAAAGGCCATCATGAAGAGAGAATCTCACCAAAAGGATGGAGTTATCACTAAAAGGAAAAGACTGGTGTATGACGGGAAAGACCATGATGGTCCAAAGTTTTCAAAAGAAGTTGCAGGTTCATTAGGGGCTTTTGCCACTACCAATCAATGGTCAGTGGAAAATTTGACTGAACCACTACGAAAGAAATGCCTCTTGGTAGAATAATAGAAAAATGAGATATATAATATAGAGTAGACTGTCATAAGAAGGATGAACCAAAATGTTGAGCAAATCATGGCTAGCCATCAACAACAAACTAAGCAGTTACAACATAACCTTGACCTGCTCTACTAGAGTTCATAGACCAGCCAAGGTTTGGTCACTCAACATGACAAGTTGATAGAGAAGCTGCAGGCCATATTGACCCTAACAGAGAACACAACGATAGACATTTCGTCCTTCAAAAATCAAGCATCAGAAATCAATGAGAGGCTGGAAGTTGCCAAACAAGAACTCTATCAGAAAGTAGATTCTATTAAAAAATGTTATAAGGTAGTAGACCTTTCCCTAAAATATATCTATGTCAAGGAAAAAGAGGCATGCTCAGCCCGGTCTAAGTTTCAAGAAGTTCTCATATGGATGCAGAGAAATAATGCCCCTGGTCTTCCTCTTCTCTCTCAATTTGAACAAGTAAGAGGCGAAATGGCCCTAAAATCCTAGGAAACAAATCTGGAAGAAGGAAAGAAACTTGTCAGAGATGTAAAAGAGGCTTGTCTAGAGGCATTGTCTACATTAAATAAAACATTGATTGAGTTTGAAGGGAATAATATCTTAGATGCCTTGGGGCATATTGAGATAGAAATAAACCAACAAAGCTCAAGAAAGAAAAAGGAAGCTACTCAAGAAACCATCCAAGAGATGAGCCAGATTGATCTTCTTAAAATCAATGAATGGTTGTTTAATCCAAGTTCGCAGTTTCAAGTCACAGTCTAAGAGGTGAAAAAGATCCAGGAGAAGCTGCCCCAAATACAAAAGAATTTTTTTTCCTTCAAATTGAATGAAAGGATTGAGCCTTCAAGGTTCGTGGTAGCATCGATGGACAGATGCACCCAATGCATTGAATAGGGAAAAGAGAGTGTAGTTGGGAGAAAACAAGAAAGCATACACAACGTCCACCTTCACCACCCACTCTACCTTTCACCCTCCAATACTCACTTACCTCGTATGTCCCTACCACCTGCATTTTTACATCCACTCATCCCACCTCCTCATTGGACACTTGTTCCCCCATCATTATTTTCGTGAACAGTTACTCTTCCATGTAACCATTATCCATCCCTTAACGAGCCAACACTGAGCTATTCATCCAATATTCCCCCCCCCCATGTCCTCAATTGCAATTCCTTGCCCCACTAAACACACCCGAAGGGACACATGGCAACAAGATAAAATGGCCAAGACAGTAAGACAAATGATTGTGGTGACCCTAACGGACATGTGTATCCATCTCAAAGACTAAAGGAAAACGAGCGATTCTACCAGCAAATGAAGAGACAGAGGAAGTGCCAGCAAAACACAACAATATTTGCATATTGTTGTTTTATTCAGATGTATTCTATTTTTAGTCAAATATTGTAAGAATTCCAATGGTTTTCAGTTGTGATAGATTTTGTATAAATACATATATTTTAGATCTATTACAGGCTTCTTCTTGCCGAATTTAATAGAGAAACTCTATTTTTGAGTATTAATTCAAATGCAGATATAGATTCTAAGTTTCGTTCAATTTGAGTTATGTGTTCCCACTGTGTTTCCATTTCTCTGAATTTCTTTATGTAATTATTGAAGAGTGATTGATTGCAATTTAGTACTGCATCTATTGTGATCATATTATACCAGGAGTTCATTCAGTAAACAACTTTTCCTTTGTTATTACTGTGAGTAAAACAAGACCTGTGATATGAGTGAATTGCTGCATTTTTATATCCTGTTCAAGGGTTCATCTTCTACTTTTCTTCTACTGCGAACAAGGTGATACTTATCTATAATTGATACCTGCCTTTGTTTAATAGTTTTATAAATATTTCTACATCATTTGACATTATATTTGTGAGTCAGATAATGAGATACAACTTCTGTACTGTCTTATTATTAATTTCATTTACAAATTATTTCTCAGAAAACTGAAGGTAGAAAAAAGCACTCATAAAAACATTTCATTTAAAAACTTTGATGCCTGACATTATTCTTTGAGCCTTGGAATTAATATTAGGAACATATTTTTGGCGCCGTTGCCGGGGACGGAGAAACAAAATCTTTTTCCCTCGGAGAACGCCAAGGTAAATTTTGGTCTTTGATGGTGAAAAAAGATTAAATACATGATTTAATGCTTCATTTTTCACCTGAAGACTCCACCATAGAAAAAAATGGCATTCGGTCGAACAAATACTAGGAAAAACCCAGACGAAAAGCACACTATACCTGTTTCAGATCCCAAAAAATTGTTGAAACCAAAGGGATATCTCATACAAACTTCTACATCGGCAGGTAAGGTCCATCAACCTAGAATTACGCAAGTAAATGTTAAAATTATCGCTGAAGAACTAACCCCTAAAGAAATTTTTAAACAAGTTCATTCTGCAGAAGCATCAACAAGTAAACCTGAAATTAAGATTGAAACTCCAGAGGTAATTATCCCCGAAATAAAATTTGAGATTGGCCAGACCAGCCCTGTTTCAATCCCCACTATTATTAAAACTCAGTTGATTCTTTCTCCTCCTGAAGTGAAAGTTTTTTTTTCCCAAGACCCTGAAGATTATTTTCTATACCCAGATTCCCCCCTATCACTTCACCTATCTATACATCAGGTAAACCTGAGGAGCCGACCTCAATTTTTCCTTTTCCCCCTCATATAGACCTTCTATCCTCTCACGACATTTTTCTTGAAATTCATTCACAACATCCCGAAGTAGTCGAAAGTTCAGTAGATCAGTATTTGAAGTTTTTGAAAATATCCTATTTAGCCCTCGAGTTTTGTCTCCTAGGATTTCAATGGCTGGTGTCAGAGGTGCTGGTGCTGGTGGTTCTAGAGGTGCAGGGGATGTTGGACAAGCTCAACCCCCTAGGATATTTTCCAAGTTTGCCGCTAGATATTCTCCCTTAGTCCTCCCTATTGTCCTGCATGATTTACCCGAAAATTATATGAAGAACCTCCCCAAATTCATGGGAGAAGGGGATCTAACAATAACATAACATATAACTTTTTTCGATCAATTTGTTGATATTCTTGGCATTGATCACGAGGACGTTTACACAATACTGTTAGTACATAATTTTGAAGGATGGGTAAGAACTTGGTTCAGAGGACTCCCAATAGGTTCTATATGATCATATGATGATCTAGAAACTTCCTTCCTAAGGCAATGAGGCGAGAAAAATATCATCTTCATTACTTAACTGAATCCAGAGCCTTGAGAAAGAAGAATATGAATCAATCCTATAATTTATCCAAAGATTCAATAATCTTTATCACAAAATCCCAGTCGAAGTTAAACCTTCTCAACTAGCTGCAAAAGTCACTTTTGCAGGGGCTTTTGATTGTGATTTCGCTTTACTTTTGAGATAAAGAAGATCCACTACTTTAGAGGGGATGCACGATGATGCCATAGAAATTGATTCCAATATGATGGCATATGGGAATTTGAAAACTAAGGTCAATATGGGAGCCATAGAACCCAGGCATTTTAAAGAAAATGTAGGACCCTTTGGATCTGGAAAGTCCGCAGAGGAAAAAATGGATGAGATGGCCAACATTATTAAAGATTTATCAAAAAAAGATTCTAGGATGAAATAGAGCAAACCAAAATTGATCCATACGTTAGGAATCAATTCAGGAGAAACCCAAATCCTCATATACAACAAAGACAAATAAAAAATGAGGATCAAAATATTTAACCTTCGTTTAAAAATGAGAATTTCCTACAAAGAGATGAAGTAAAAGATTATGAGGAATTAGAGAAATATCTAAACAACCTCGGTGACGATGATCTTGAGCCTCACCTAACTAAGAAGCATTATTATAAATCCTTAGACCTGGAATCTCTGTTTAATAATGATGAAAACATCAACAATCTGGGGAACTCTACATACAAAGGTCTTGCTGACTCAATAATGGCCGATCTTCAACATAAATATGATTTAAGGTCAAGAGAAAAAATTTCTACAAACATTCCAACAAAAAATATTTTACCATGAAACAAAGAAAATGAGGCAGTAGTTACAAAACCATCAACTGAGACGTAAGCTTGCCAAACAAGGCAAGTTGAAACAAAAGCAGTACAAACTAAGAAGCCAAAAAATACAGAGGCTGAGCTTCCAACCAAGGAAATTGAAAAGCCAATTGGGACTTTCAATTTAGAGAATGAACTTAATAAAATTAAAATTCCAATGCCTTTGGTTGAACTTGATAGGAACCCAATATATAAAAAACAAATCACTAAAGAAATACAAATTTTTGATGTTGAATGTCAAGCTGATGTTATCAATTTGCAGGACGAAAAACCCACAATCATGTTCGGACCACAAATTGAAAACAATAAGGACTTTGTTTCTCTTTTCTATATTACATTGATTGTGCACGATCATTTACTTCACAATTTCATGCTAGACTTAGGAGCCTCTCATAATTTAATGCCCAAGATTATCATGGAAAAACTAGGCCTTGAAATTACTAGACCTTATCAATATTTGTACTCGTTTGATTCTAGAAAGGTTAAGTGTCTAGGTATGATTAAAGATCTAGTTGTAAACCTTACTCAGGTTCCTGTGAAAAGTATCCTTATGGATGTGGTTGTTGCTGATGTTCCTACCAAGTATGGTATGATTCTATCCAGATCTTAGGGCGCCAAGTTAGGAGGATCGGTTCAGCTAGACATGACCCATGTTACAATTTCAATTTTTGGTGGACAATTTACTCGATTGTACAGAGAAATTAAACTGGCATATATTGTAAGTGACCCTGAAAACCCCAATAAATACCCCGTCTATGTTTATGATCAAGACTTAGGAAATTTTATATTATCTATAGATGATGATTTTGAAGAATGTATAGAAGAAGAAAATAAAAAAAGAGAAATTTCAAAGAAAAACATAAATGTTAGAGAAGGGATGTGGAAAATGTTCTTTGGTGGTGCTTCATCCTGTGAAAGAGCGGGAGCCAGAGTCTTATTTGTGGCGCCAGGAGAGGAGTACGTTATTCCTTTCTCTTACAGATTACAATGGGACATTGATTATACCATTAATGTCTGTGAGTATGAAGCTTTAGTCTTAGGATTAGAAGCTGGAAGAAAATTAAAAATCGAACATTTGATAGTTTATCGTGATGCAGAGCTCATTGTAAAACAAATAAAACAGAAATATCGAGCTAAGCATCCAAGATTGAGATCTTATAGAAATTATGCCTGGGAAATTATAGAGAATTTAATCTCGTCCTTTAATATTCACTTTATTCCCAGAATGAAAAATCAACAAGATGATTCTTTGGACAAAGTTGTTGTGATTTTCATACCACCTATTATTTTGAAACTGAAATATTACATTGAGATGAGACATAGACCTTCGAATCCGAACAACTTTCAGCACTGGAAAGTGTTTGAAGACTACGAACAAATCAAATGATTCCTGGAAATGGTTGATGAGTTTTCTGAGACCCACATAGATCAATAAAATCATAATGATCCTGCTTGGATTATGCAGGAAGGAGAGAACCCAGAGAAGTTCCATGATAAAATTGCAAATCACCGCATGATCTTACTTAAATACAATCAAATTCCTAGAGGTATGATCCCCTTAGAAAGGCTATTTGACCAGGATGATATACCTTTAAAATCTACTTTGTGACCTCAACCCAAAGAAGTTGAAGACTGTAATGTAGGAACTAATGAAGATCCCAAAATAGTCAAAATATCAAAATACCTTCTTGCCAAATAAAGAGTAAATACGTTGAGTTTCTTAGACAGTATAAATATTTTTTTGCAAGGTCTTATGATGATCTAAAAACTTATGATACTTATGTTATTGAACACAAGATTCCCTTAAAACATGGTATTAAACCTTTCAGGCAGAATCTTAGACAGATAAACCCAATTCTTCTTCTAGTAATAGAGAGGGAGGTTAAAAATCTCATTGATGAAAAAATCATTGTTCCCCTTAGATACTCTGAATGGGTGGCCAATTTGGTCCCTGTCAGAAAGAAGAATGGAAAAATAAGACTATGTATTGATTTTAGGAACTTAAATTGGCCGTCTCTTAAAGATAACTACCTGCTCCCAAAGATGGACCACATTTTAGAGAAGGTAGTAGGGGCTAACAAAATTTCTATGATTGATGGTTTCTCAGGATATAATCAGATCATTGTTCATCAAGATGATAGAGAACATACTGCATTTACCACTCCATGGGGAACCTTATGTATGATAAAATGCCTTTTGATTTGATGACTGTAGGCACAACATTCTAGAGAGCAATGGATATCGCATTCATCGGTGAGAGGGACAAATTTGTTGTTATTTATCTAGACATTCTGACAGTTTTTTCCAATTCTGATGCAAAACATTTGATGCACCTCAGACAGACTTTTGATAAATGCAGAAAAATTGGTTTGTCACTTAACCCCCAAAAATCACATTTTTCTATGGAAGAAGGTAAATTTTTAGGTCATATAGTTTCTAGAGATGGAATCAAGGTTGATCCTAAACGATTTGAGTCTATTGACCTGATTAATATTCCTAGAAATAGAAAAAAGATTCAATCCTTTTTAGGTAAGATCAATTTTTTGAGGAGATTTATTCCTAAGTTTGTTGAAATAATCAATTTGATTAGAGATATGCTAAAAAAGGATAGCGAAGTAAAATGGGATGCAGAAGCCAAAGTGTCTTTCGAGCATGTTAAGAAATCTATAGGGGAATCATACGTACTAGTAAGTCTGGATTATACAAAGGAGTTCCTAATTTTCTCTTTCACTTCTAAACATATTCTTGTAGCAGTGCTCCTTCAAAAGAATGAAGAATGATTCGAACAACCAATAGCCTTTTTCAACAAAATCCTCAAAGACATAGAGATAAGATATGATATACTTGAAAAACAATCTTATGCAATGGTAAATGCTCTCAAGGATTTCAAAACATATGTCTTGCACTCCAAAATAATTTCTTATGTGCCAACAAATGCAATTAAAGACATCTTGGTTCAGCTAGACAGTGATGGAAGAAGAGGCATATGGTTGGATAAAATTCAAGAGTTTGATCTATAAGTGAAATCAACGAAGCTATTGAAAGTTCAAGGTATGGAAAGGTTGTTAGCTGAATCAAATTTCAGAGTTCTTGGAATAAATAACTTTGAATCACATGATTCCCTTCTGGATATAGAGGAAATTGACGATCAAGAACCTATGATTCGGGTTGAAGATAAGTTTTCTTCCTCTTCCTGGTATCGTGATATTGATACATACCTCCTTTCTCTTTAGTGCCCAAATGACACGACTCCTTCCAAATCCAGGACTTTAAAATTACATGCAATTAAGTATTGCATTGTTGATGGAAAGTTGTAGTGGAAAGACCCTCTTGTTTTCTTGTTATGTTGCTTGACATAATATGAAACAGAAGGTGTCATTGATGAATTTCATGAAGGAGTATGTGGGGGACATCATGCCTGGAGAGAAACAACTTACAAGATTTTAATTGCAAGATATTATTGGCCAAGGTTATTTTTTGATGTGAATGCAAGGGTCAAAGCTTGCAATTCATGCCAACTATTCACTGGTAAGAAAAATCTCCGTGGCTTACCCTTAATTCCAGAAAAAGTTCAAGCTCCTTTCCAACAGTGGGGCCTAGACTTCATCAGAGAAATCCATCCGCAATCAAGTGCTAAACATAGATGTATTCTAACTTCTATCTATTACTTTACAAAATGGCTTGAATCCATTCCAACTCAGAATGCTACAGATTTGGTAGTAATAAACTTTTTGGAAGAAAACATCCTAGCAAGATTTGGTTTTCCTAGAAAGATAGTTACTGATAATGTTCAGGATTTTAAATCTATGGCAATGATCAATTTTTGTTAGAAATAAAATATTAGTTTAGGTCACTCTACAACTTATTATCCTCAGGGAAATGGGTTGGACGAATCATCTAACAAGAGCTTGATGACTATAATAAAAACAAATTTGACAGAAAATAAAAAATATTGGCATATCCACTTAAAGTATTCCTTATGGGAAAACCAAATCCCTTTTCGATAAAAAAATCCAAAGACAGGGAGTTTCTTCCTGGCGATTTATTTTTAAAATGGGAGGCTAGAAAGGAAGATATAGGGAAACATGAAAAATTCGATCATCTTTGGTTCAGACCATTCAAAATTGCAGTTGCTGAGGGAAAAAACTCATTCTCACTGGAAAATATTGATGGAGGAATTCTTGACATTCCTATCAACGGGCGTTACTTAAAACATTTCATAGAGTAGTCACTTTTCGGATTTTCATTGTATATATCGGATTGGATTGTCATTGGCTATTTTAATTTTCAATTTTTATTTTTCTTTTGTAAATTATCTTAATCATTTGATCATTGGTCGTAAATATTTTCAAAAAAATTATGATTTCTTGATATCATTGAAACAAAATATAAAAACAGTTGTATCACATACCATCTCTATTCTACAAGATTTTCTCACATTTTTCATTTTATTCCTTTTGCAGAATATATCTTGTTGAACAGGATATGAGGCTGAATAAAAATTCGACACTAGTTTTTAAAACCTTTGATTTCTCTCAAAATAGGTGGAAAATTAATGATCTGCCTTGTTGAAAGTTCAAAAGGAAAATGAGGTATGAGTTCCTACCCTTCTAGTTCAAATAAAATTTTAAGAAAATTCTTTTGAAGTGAATGCGAAGTAAGTTTCACTCATAATAATATTGTCACCCGACCTAAAAATTAGAGAGTTATTAAATTACAACTTAAAGTGTCATACTGATAAATTATAAATCCATCTCTGAAATAAAAATAAAATAAAAATAAATAAACTCGAAGGAAGTCTGAACTAAATACACAAACTTGTGTAGAATTAAGATTTTTTGAGTCGGGTCCTCTGAATCCTCGATTTGGTTGTTTTTTTTCATATCCCCAAGTTCTTATCCACTTCGGATTTTATTTATCCTATCTTAGTCTTCATAGAAATAAAGTAACTTACCTTGACTCTAAAAACTTAAAAACATATTTTCAAAACAAGATTAGGCGAAAATCTTTATGTTCCTTTGATTTTAATTGAAAAAGTATGTCTAGGCTAATCCTGATAATTTTGGCTCTTCTATCAGATTTTAAATTGACTAATTCAGTCAAGGTTGATCCCATAAATATTAATATCCCCATAAAATGTTTTCCTATAGGAGAAGGTGTATTGAAAATTGGAAGAAAGTTAGTTTCAGGGTATTCTTAAAATTGTTGACAGACCTTCTTTTCAAAATTTTAAAACAGATATCATCCCTTGTATGTTACATACAGATTGATTGCCCCCACTTCAAAACATTAAAACACAAGACATATGGGGAAAATAAATTCATAATTTGATTTCCCCCATCTTGTCCAAAAGAGATGATGAAAGGAAATTAATATATTGATTTCCCTCATCTCAACAAAATACAAAAGTGTGGATTGAAGTGGTGAAAGGAAATTCAATGGGAGAAGTAGATAACTTCATCGAGGTATTGAATAGGATCGTTGGCAGTGAAGAAATATCTATGATATATGTAAGGCTGTCATACATATCCATATAACATACTCTGTCTTCTAGTTCTCTTTCCGGTGATATTTACATCCTGAACCAACTAGGGATTCCCTAAATAAATGGCTACATCTACTTAACCTTGAAGCAAACGAAGTCGGTCAAAGACTGATATTTCAGTTAAAGTTATTTTGATTATTACCTTAAACAATTCTAAAATTAGTTTTAAGAAAAGGAAATTTTAAACAGCCTAACTTGAGAGCAATCATTAAGTATGTTTTGAAGGTTTTTGAGATTTTCTTAAGTTCGTTTTTCTATGTATGATTAATTCTTAAATAATACTGGAAAATGTTTTTCAAAAATAAATAATGACTCCATTTACCCAATAAAGGAAGTTAGTCTACTGTTCTTTTGCACCTCACAGGGAGCCACAATCCCCAGATGGAGCCTATGTTGGAACACGAATAATTTTGAACTTTTAGAGCTTTATATTTTTCACCTCTTGGAAATCAAATTTTACCCAAAAAAGCATAAACTTAGAGAGTTTCCTTTTAATTTTAAATCAAACCCATTGGTTTTTATTTAGAAATAAGGCGCTTGCAATATCTACCACCGATGAGTTTCAGTAATTTGATATAACAATCCTAATGATCTCCAAAGTGTTGGAGCCGTCTGATTTTTAAAAGAAAGCCTACAACGGTCGCTTCGTAGCTTCGGGCTTCGAGTATTCCAGCAAACCTAAACAACGAAAACCCCGAAACTATGAAACCCAAAGATAACCGCTCATGACTTTTCTTATAGAACTCACGGACACGAGTCATAGGACACGTGTCCTTTAAAAATCTTTCCTTGAGTTGACACGTGGCACTCATTTTTGACATCTACGTCGGATGATTTTCACATTTTCAAGTGACACATGGTGCCTCTCTTTTCTTGACACATCATCAGAATGACATCATCCCTACCATGACACTCCGAGAGATTACTCTTCAGGATTATTTTTTTTCACAATCCCTGGATTATCAAAGCATCGAAGTAAAGTGATTACAAAAAGTAAAAAGGATTTTCGAGGAATTAATAAAATGGTTAATGAATTTAATGAGTCATGATTAAGAGTTATTTAATTACTTCATAGTTTCAGATTTTGGAAAATTTTCATTATGTTATATTCAAAGCCTCTGAAGCCCAAACTTCTGAAATACTTAAATCCAATACGACGTTTTAAACCTGATTAATTAAGATTTAAAAGTGATTACAAAAAGTAAAATATGGTTTTCAAGGATTAAAGTAAAATGGTTAACGACTTTATTTAGTCATGACTAAGCGTCGGTTTATCACTTCGCAATTTTGGATTTTGGGAAATTTCTCTTGTGCTATATTCAAAACTTATGAAGTCCTAACTTCTGAAACACTTGAATTTAATACAACATTTTAAACATGATTAATTAAGATTTAAAAGTGATTACTCAGAAATTATCTCCTCCATGAATTCGGACTTCGGGAGATTTCCACCCTGTCACATCGAAAACTCCCGAACACGAACTATCGAAGTATTAATGACTTTTATGATGGATTAAGGTTAATGATTTCAAGTAAGGATTCTGAATCGCCAGGTAATGAATTTCATTAAGTTTAATAAATTCTTCGTTAGTAAATCTATACGAAGATCAATATACTTTTTGATTAAATCACTTCGAATTTCAAAGTCATTTTTAGCATTTGTAATTAGCAGTTTTTATCCAGTATAGAGCTTACAACATTCTTTTGTAATAGGTAAGATAATTTTGTTTCCTTGAGGATTATGGCACCATGAAAAGTTGCAAAGAATCTTGATGCATCAGGTGATGATTCAAATTCAAATGCAAACATTCTATCAGACACAACTTTGTGAGTTGTTGACGCCATTGAAACTTGGACGCAGGTCTTTGATGTCTTAGAGCATGAGATCATTAACTGTCCAGACGACTCTGTTAAAGAAGACGATGACTCTTTTACAGCTAAGCTTAGACATGTAGCATAGTCGGAGCTGCATAAGATCATTGCGCAGACAAGAATCATGCCCTATAATGATATGATAAGTTGGGCTTTGGAACACATCGACACCCAGACAAGGAGCATCATCAACCATCAACAAGTCGTCATCGAATCTTTCCAACCAGAGAACCTACAAGTAATGTACAAACTTTCCCATACTCCTAAATACACTTACAATTCCGCATTCTTTCTAGAGTTTGAGAGAAAGGAATGCACCCAATATGCCATAAACGGTCATGATATAGGCAATACCTGGTGGGGACATCCGAAGAAATTCATAGCCGACGCTCATGGTAAATACTCCATGCGTCTTTGGATGCTAATATGATGTATGTAGCCATGATGATATGTCGTATGTTTGGGAATAATAACCCTACACATTTCTCGGTTGAGTGGGTAGCCATCATGAATGAGGTAGCCGGGGGTTATACTTTCAATTGGGCCAAAATGTTGTCAGATAATTTGGCCAAGGAAATCGTTGATTATAAATAAGCAAAATCAAAAGGGCATCCTGCCCCTTTTTATATGTCGACAAATTTTATGGATTCCATTTGTTTCATGACCCCTTTTCCCCTGATGAATTGGAGTTGGAACCCAACCAGCTCTGAACCAATTCATTTTTATCACTCCAAATTATGGGAGGAGAACGCCAAAGATTTCTTCTACGAAATTTGTCACAATGTCATAGTGCATGTTCATATAGCCATTTATGGTCACATGCTTCCCTATATTTCATAAAGGATTATGGGGAACCTAGGAAAGCTTATAGATTGGTTCATTGAGGAGAGTTTCTCCTATATCAGAGTATTCGGTTTTTTGGTTCCTCCTCATGCTCTCCCACAATTTTTACCCGACAGGATGGTGTGCAGAGAAGTGGCGTACCATACAATGGAAGGAGGTATCAAGAAGGAGTTGAAAGAAGCTCAGAAAAAGGTTTGGTCGACTTTCCCCATTCAAGTTGGCATGTTCACATTGATAGATTTCGGTAACTCTAAAGGTGAGGATGCAACCCTGGAGGATGTCAAATTCAAGATAGTGGAAAACCTTCTGGCTCAGTTTAACATGAAGCGATACATACATGAGAATTTCCCTTATGATGAAATATTCAGGGGAGTTATATCTTATGAGTAAGTGTGAAGAAGATTCCAGACTCTACCCCCTAACCAACAAGTTGGGTTCCTCATCTTTCAGAAACACAGACAAAACAATCTACCAAAAATATTTCAAGGAAAGTCAATACCCACGCCTCCTTCACAGGAAACTAGGCCTACAGGATCTGATCCAAGTTTCTTTGCTAAGCACAAAGTGGAGGAAGTCCCAAAGGGCCCTGAAGTGTTATTTCACGAAATAAGAGTGTCACTGTTAGGAATGAATGATCCACAAGTGTCAGGCCAGTTCGAATCCTTCATGAATATGGGACAAGTTGTCTCTCATTCAACACCAACTACTCCTGTTATCATCCTGAATATAACATGACAAGCACCTTCCACCTAAATTGGTTCACCTATCACATCATTAACCCCTTTACAAACCATCTTTGGAAATCCTAGTTCCAAAATCAGTTCCGTATGTGATCTTACTCCTATATTGCCCGAAGAGATGCCTCCCTCGGATTTCATTTTTAGCAAGAAACGAAAGGCCATATTGAAGAGAGAATCTCACCAAAAGGATGGATTTATCACTAAAAGGCAAAGACTGGTGTATGACTGGAAAGACCATGATGGTACAAAGTTTGAAAAATAAGTTGTAGGTTCGTTAGGGCCTTTTTCCACTGTTAATCAATGGTCAATGGACAATTTGACCGAACAAATGTGACATAAATTCCTCTTGGTATAACAATAGCAAAATGAGATATATAATATAGATCAAATTGTCATAAGCAGGATGAACCAAGAATTTGAGAAAATTAGGGCTAGCCATCAACAACAAACTAAGAAGTTATAGGATAACCTTGACCTGCTCTACTGGAGTTCACAAACCAGCGAAGGTCTGGTCACTCAACGTGACAAATTGATAGAGAAGTTGCAGGCCAGATTGACCCTAACATAGAACACAACAATAGACATTTCAACCTTCAAAACTCAAGCATGAGAAATCAATGAGAGGCTAGAAGTTTCCCAACAATAACTCTATCATAAATTAGATGTTATTCATAAATGTTATTAGGTAGTAGACCTTTCCCTAAAATATATCTATGTCAAGGAAAAAGAGGCCTTCTCATCTCGGTCTAAGTTTCAAGAAGTTCTCATATGGATGTAGAGAACTAATGCGCCTAGTTTTCCTCTTCTCTCTCATTCTAAACAAGTAAGAGGTGAAATGGCCCTAAAAGCCTGGGAAACAAATCTAGAAGAAGGCAAGAAACTTGTTGAAGATGTAAAAGAGGCTTGTCTAGAGGAATTGTCTACATTAAATAAAAATATGATTGAGTTCAAAGGGAATAATATCTCAGAGGATTTGGGGAATATTGAGATAGAAATGAACCAACAAAACTCCAGAAAGAATAAAGAAGATACTCAGGCAACCATCCAAGAGATGAGCCAGATTGATCTTCTTAAACTCAATGAATGGTTGGTTAATCCAAGTTCACAATTTCAATTCACAGCCTAAGAGGTGAAAAAGATTCAGGAGAAACTATCCCAAATATAGAAGAAATTGTTTTCCTTCGAATTGAATGAAAGGATTGGTCCTTCAAGGTTTGTGGTAGCATTGATGGACAGATGCACCCAATGCATTGAACAGGGAAAAGAGAGTGTAGCTGGGAGAAAATGAGAAAACATACACAACGTCCACCTTCTCCACAGACTCTACCTTTCACCCTCCAACAATCACTTACCCTGTCTATCCCTACCCCCTGCATTCTTCCATCCCTTAATGAGCCAACGCTGAGCTATTAATCTAATATTCCCCCCCATGTCCTCAATTGCAATTCTTTGCCCCACTGAACACACCTGAAGGGACAGATGGAAATGAGATCAAATGGCCAACACAATAAGCCAAATGATTGTGTTGACCCTAATGGAAATGTGTATCCAACTCAAAGACTAAATTAAAACAAGCGCTTCTACCAATAGACGAAGAGATAGCGGAAGCGCCAACAAAACTCAACAATATTTGCATAGTGTTGTTTTATTAGATGTATTCTATTTTTAGTCAAATATTGTAAGAAGTCCAATGGTTTTCAGTTGTGACAGATTTTTTATAAATACATAGATTTTATATATATTCCAGGCTGCTTCTTGCCGAATGTAATAGAGAAAATCTTTTTTTGAGTATTAATTCAAGTGCAGACAAAGATTTTAAGTTTTGTTCAATTTGAGTTATGTGTTCTCACTGTGTTTCGATTTCTATGAATTTCTTTCTGTAATTATTGAAGAGTGATTGATTGCAATTTAGTACTACATCTATTGTGATCATGTTATACCATGATTTCATTTAGTAAACAAATTTTCCTATGTTATTACTGTGAGTAAAACAAGACCTGTGATCTATGTGAATTGCTTCATTTTTATATCATGTTCAAGGGTGCATATTCTACTTTTCTTCTATTGTGAGCAAGGTGAGACATATCTCTAATTGATACCTGACCTTGTTTAACGGTTTTGTAAATATTTCTATATCATTTGACATTATATTTGCGACTCAGATAACGAGATACGACCTCTTTATTGTCTTAATATTAATTTCATTTAAAGATTATTTCTCAAAAAAATGAAGGTAGAAAAAAGAAATCATAAAAGCATTTCATTTAAAACCTTTGATGCATGACATTATTCTTTGATCCTTAGAATTAATCTCAGGAACAACATATTTTTGGCGCCGCTATCGGGGATGAAGAAAATAAATATTTTTCCCTGGGAGAACAACAAGGTAAATTTTTGTCTTTGATGGTGAAAAAGATTCAATACATGATTTAAGGATTACTTTATTTTTCACTTGGCGACTCCACCGTAGACAAAACTGGCATTCGGTTGAAAGAATACCAGGAAAAACTCAGACGAAAAGCATACTAGCCTTGTTTCAGATACCGAAACATTGTTGAAACCAAAGGGATATATCAGAAACACTTATGCATTGGCAGGTAAGGTCCATCAACCTAGAATTACGCAAGTTAATGTTAAAATTCCCGCTGAAGAACTAACCCCTAAATAAAGTTTTAAACAAGTTCATTCTGCAGAAGCATCAACAAGTAAACCTGAAATTAAGCTTGAAACTTCAGAGGTAATTATACCCAAAATAAAATTTGAGATTGACCAGACCAGCCCTGTTTCAATCCCCACTATCATTAATACTTGGTCAATTCTTTCTCCTCCTTAAGTGAAAGTTTTTGTTTCCCAAGACCCTAAAGATTATTTTCTATACCCAGATTCCCCCCCTATTACTTCTCCTATCTATACATCATGTAAACCTGAGGAGCCAAGCTCAATTTTTCCTTTTCCCCCTCATCTAGACTTTGTGTCATCTCACGATATTTGTCTTGAACTTCATTCACAACATCCCGAAGTAGTTGAAAGGTCAGTAGACCAGTATTTTGATGTTTTTGAAAATCTCCTATTTATCCCTCGAGTTCTGTCTCCTAGGATTTCAATGGCCAGTGTTGGAGGTGCTGATGTTGGTGGTGCCGGAGGTGCAGGGGTTTTTGGACAAGCTCAACCCCATAAAATCTTTTCCAAGGTCGCCGCTAGATATTCTCCCTTAGTCCTCCCTCTTTTCCTACATGATTTACCCGAAAATTACATGAATAACCTCCCCAAATTCATGGGAGAAAGGGATCTAACAAAAACATAACATATAGCCTTTTTCGATCAATTTGTTGATATTCTTGGCATTGAGCACAAGGATGTTTACACAAGACTGTTAGTACAGACTTTTGAAGGATAGGTAAGAACTTGGTTCATAAGAATCCCAGTATATTTTATATGATCATATGACGATCTAGAAACTTCCTTCCTAAGGAAATGGGGCGAGAAAAAATATCGTTTTTATTACTTAACCGAATTCAGAGCCTTGAGAAAGAATACTTATGAATCAGTCCTAGAATTTATCCAAATATTCAATAATATTTATCACAAAATCCCAACCAAATTTAAAGCTTCTCAACCACCTGCAAAAGTCACTTTTACAGAGGCTTTTAATTCTGATTTCTCTTTACTTTTGAGAGAAATAAGATCCACTACTTTAGCGGGGATGCACGATTATTCCATAGAAATTGAGTCCAATATGATGGAATCTGGGAAGTTGAAAACTAAGGTCGATATGGGATCCAGAGAACCCAGGAGTTTTAAAGAAAATGCAGGACCCTCTGGATCTGGAAAGTCCGCAGAGTAAAAAATGGATGAGATGTCCAAAATTATTAAAGATTTATCAAAAAAAAATTCCAAGATGGAAATAGAGAAAACCAAACTTGATCCATACATTAGGAATCAATTCAGGAGAAACCCTAATCCTCAGATACAACAAAGACAAATAAAAAATGAGGATCAAAAGATTCAAGCTCCATTTAAAACTGAGAATCTCCTACTAGAGATGAAGTGCAAGATTATGAGGAATTAGAGGAAGATCTAAACAACCTCAATGATGATGATCTTGAGCCTCACCTAACCAAGAAGGATTATGATATATCCTTAGACCTAGAATATATGTTTAATAATGATGAAAACATCAACAATCTATGGGACTCTACATACAAAGGTCTTGCTGACTCAATAATGGTCAAGCTTCAACATAAATATGATTTAAGGCCAAGATAAAAAAGTTCTACAAATATTCCACCAAAAAATATTTTACCACGAAACAAAGAAAATGAGGCAGCAATTACAAAAGCATCAATTGAGACGCAAGCTACCCGAATAAGGTAAGTTGAAACAAAAGCAGTACAAACTAAGAAGCCAAAAAATACATAGGCTGAGCTTCCGACCAAGGAAATTGAAAATCCAATTGGGACTTTCAACTTAGAGAATGAACTTAATAAAATTAAAATTCCAATGCCTCTGGTTGAACTTGATAGGAACCCGATATATAAAAATCAAATCACTAAATAAATAAAATTTTCTAATGTTGAATGTCAAGTTGATGTTATCAATTTGCAGGACAAAAAACCTACAATCATGTTCGGACCACACATTGAAAACAATAAGGACTTTGTTGCTCCATTATATAGTACATTGATTGTGCACAATCATTTACTTAAAAATTGCATGCTAGACTTAGGATCCTCTCATAATTTAATGCCCAAGATTATCATGGAAAAAATAGGCCTTTAAATTACTAGACCTTATCAAGATTTGTACTCGTTTGATTCTAGAAAGGTTAAGTGTCTGGGTATAATTAAATATCTAGTTGTAAACCTTGCTCAGGTTCTTTTGAAAAGTATCCTTATGGATGTGGTTTTTGTTGATGTTCCTTCCAAGTATGGTATGCTTCTATATAGATCTTGGGGCGACAAGTTAGGAGGATCGGATCATATAGACATGACTTATGCTACAATTCCAATTTTTGGTGGACAATTTACTCGACTGTACAAAGAAACTAGATGGGTGTATATTGTAAGTGACCCTCAAAACCCTAATAAATACCTAGTCTATATTGTTGATCATGACTTAGGAAATTGTATATTATCTATAGATGATGATTTTGAAGAATGTATAGAAGAAGAAAAACAAAAAAACAAAAAATAAGAAAAAAACATAAATGTTAGAGAAGGGATGTGGAAAATGTTCTTTGATGGTGCTTCATCCTGCGAAGGAGCAGGAGACGAAGTGTTATTTTTGGTGCCAAGAGATGAGTATGTTATTACTTTCTCTTACAATTTACAATGGGACGTTGATTATACCAATAATGTCTGTGAGTATGAATCTTTAGTCTTAGGATTAGAAGCTGCAAGAAAAATAAAAATTGAACATTTGATAGTTTATGGTGATGCAGAGCTCATTGTAAAACAAATAAAACATCAATACCAAGCTAAGCATCTGAGATTGAGATCATATAGAAATTGTGTCTGGGATATTATAGAGAATTTGTTCTCGTCCTTTAATATTCACTCTATTCCCAGAATGCAAAATCAACAAGCTGATTCTTTGGCCAAAGTTGTTGCGACTTTCATACCACCTATTCTTTTGAAAATGAAATATCACATCGAGATGAGACATAGACCTTCGATTCTAAACAATTTTCATCTCTGGAAAGTGTTTGAATATGAAGAACAAATCAAACAGTTACTGGAAATGGTTGATGAGTTTTCTGAGACCCACATAGATCAAGAAAATCATAATGATCCTGCTTGGATTATGTAGGAAGGAGAGAACCCAGAGAAGTTCCAAGATAAAATTGCAAATCACTGCATGCTCTTACTTAAACACAATAAAATTCCCAAAGGCTTGATCCCCTTAGAAAGGTTGTTTGACCAGGATGATATACCTTTAAATTCTACTTTGCGACCTCAACCCGAAGAAGTTTAAGTCTGTAATGTAGGAACTAATGAAGATCCCAAAATAGTCAAAATATCAAAATACCTTTCGGCCCAAATAAAAAGTAAATATGTTGACTTACTTAGACAGTATAAAGATGTTTTTGCATGGTCTTATGATGATCTAAAAACTTATGATACTTCTTTTATTGAACACAAGATTCCCTTAAAACATGGTATTAAACCTTTCAGGCAGAATCTTAGACAGATAAAACCAATTCTTCTGCCAGTAATAGAAAGGGAGGTTAAAAATATCCTTGATGAAAAAATCATCGTTCCCCTTGGATACTCTGAATGGGTGGCCAATTTGGTCCCTGTCAGAAGGAAGAAAGACAAAATAAGACTATGTGTTGATTCTTGGAACTTAAATCGATCGTCTCTTAAAGATAACTACCCACTCCTAGTGATGGACCAAGTTTTAGAGAAGGTAGTAGGGGCTAATAGAATTTCTATGATTGATGGTTTCTTAGGATATAATCATATCGTTGTTCATAAATATGATAGATAAAATACTACATTTACCACTCCCTAGGGAACCTTTATGTATGATATAATGCATTTTGGTTTGATGAATGCAGGTGCAACTTTCCAGAGAGCAATGGATATTGCATTCATCGATGAGAGAGACAAATTTGTTGTTATTTTATCTAGATGATCTGATAGTTTTTTCCAATTCTGATGTAGAACATTTGATGCACCTCAGAAAGACTTTTGAGAAATGCAGAAAATTTGGTTTGTTACTTAACCCCCAAAAATCACATTTTTCTATGCAAGAAGGTAAATTGTTAGGTCATATAGTTTCAAAACATGGAATCAAGGTTGATCCTAAATGAGATGAGGCTATTGACCTGATTAATATTCCTAGAAATAGAAAAGAGATTCAATCCTTTCTAGGTAAGATCAATTTTTGAGGAGAATTATTCCTAACTTTGCCGAAAAAATTGCTTCTAAACATATTGTTGCAGTAGTGCTCCTTCAAAAGAATGAAGAAGGATTTGGACAACTAATAGCCTTTTTCAGCAAAATCCTCAGAGACGTAGAGATAAGATATGATATACTTGAAAAACAAACTTATGCAATGGTAAAGGCTCTCAAGTCTTTCAGAACATATGTCTTGCACTCCAAAATAATTGCTTATGTGCCAACAAATGCAATTAAAGACATCTTGGTTTAGCCAGACAGTGATGGAAGAGGAGGAAAATGTTTGGATAAAATTCAATAGTTTGATCTAGAAGTGAAATCGACCAATCTAGTGAAAGGTCAAGGTCAGACAAGGTTGTTAGATTAATCAAATTTCATAGTGCTTGGAATAAATAACTTCGAATCCCATGATTCTCTCCTGGATATAAAGGAAATTGATGATCAAGCACCTATGATTTGAGTTGAAGATAATTTTTCTTCCTCTACCTGGTATCGTGATATTGTTACATACCTCCTTACTCTTCAGTGCCCAAATGATACGACTCCTGCCAAATCCAGGACTTTAAAACTACATGCAATTAAGTATTCCATTGTTGATGGCAAGATGTACTGGAAAGACCCTCTGGGTTTCTTGTTATGTTTCCTGACAGAATCTAAAATAGAAGGTGTCATTGAGGAATTTCATGGAGTATGTGAGGGACATCATGCCTGGAGAGATACAACTTACAATATTTTAAGGGTGGGATATTATTGGCCAAGGTTATTTTCTCATGTGAATGCAAGGGTCAGATCTTGCAATTCATTCCAATTGTTCATTGGTAAGCAAAATCTCCCTGCCTTACCCTTAATTCCAGTAAAAGTTGAAGATCCTTTCCAACAATGGGGCCTAGACTTCATTGGAGAAATCCATCCACAATAAAGTGCTCAACATAGATGGATTATAACTACTACTGATTACTTTACGAAATGGGTTGAATCCATTCCAACTCAAATGCTACATATTCAGTAGTAATAAAATTTTTGGAAGAAAACATCCTAGCAAGATTTGGTTGTCCTAGAAAGATAGTTATTGATAATTCTCATGCTTTTAAATATATGGAAATGATCAATTTCTATCAGAAACACAATATTATTTTAGGTCACTCTGCAACTTATTATCATCAGGTAAATGGGTTGGTTGAATCATCTAACAATAGCTTGATGACTATAATAAAAAAAAATTGACAGAAAATAAAAAAGATTGGCATATCCACTTCAAGTATGCCTTATGGGAAAACTGAATCAGCACCAAGAAATATATAGGTATGTCTCATTTCCAATTGATTTATGGTATTGACGTTATCCTTCCTATCAACCTTCTTCTTTCTGTGATGAAACTCTGGCCAGATGCAAACGAAGAGCCAAACTACATTACGAGAAGAATGAATCAAATCATCGAAGTTCAGCAGAACATGGTGGAAGTGGATGATAAGATTCAAAAGTACCAGGATAGTATGAAATCCTTTTTCGATAAAAAATCCAAAGACAGGAAGTTTCTTCCTGGCGATTCAGTTTTAAAATGGGAGGCTAGAAAGGAAGATGAAGGGAAACATGGCAAATGTGATCACCTCTGGTTTGGACCATTCAAAATTACAGTTGTTGAAGGAAAAAACTCATTCTCACTGGAAATCTTGATGGAGAAATTCTTGAAGCTCCTATCAATGGGTGTTACTTAAAATATTTCATACAGTAGTCACTTTTCGGATTTCCATTGTATATATCTAATTGGATTGACATTGGTTATTTTAATTTTCAATTTTTATTTTCTTTTTGTAAATTATCTGAATCATTTGGTCATTGGTTGTAAATATTTTCAATAAATTTATGATTGCTTGATATCATTGAAACAAAATATAAAAACAATTGTATCACATACCATCTTTATTCTACAGGATTTTCTGACATTTTGCATTTTATTCCTTTTGTAGAATATATCTTGTTGAACAGGAGACGAGTCTAAATACAAATTTCACACTCATTTTTCAAACCTTTGATTTCTCTCAAAACAGGTGATAAATTAATGATCTACCTTGTTTAAAGTTCAAAAGTAAAATGTGGTATGAGTTCCTACATTTCTAGTTCAAATAATTTTTTAAGAAAATTCTTTTGAAATGAATGTGAAGGAATTTTCACTCATAATAATATTGTCACTCGACCTAAAAATACGAGAGGTATAAAATTACAACTTAAAGTGTCATACTGATAAATTCTAAAGCCATCTCTGAAATAAAAAATAAAATAAAAATAAATAAACTCAAAGGAAGTCTGAACTAAATACACAAACTTGTGTAGGATTAGGATTTTTTGTGTCAGGTGCTCTGAATCCTCGATTTGATTGTTTTTTTACTATCCCCAAGTTCTTATCCACTTCATATTTTCTTTATCCTATCTTAGTATTCATAGAAAGAAAGTAACTTACCTTGACTCTGAAAACTTAAAAACATATTTTCAAAACAATATTAGGCAAAAATCTTTATGTTCCTTTGATTTTAATTGAAAAAGTATGTCTAGGCTAATCCTGATAATTTTAGCTCTTCTATTGGAATTTAAATTGACTAATTTGCTCAAGGTTGATCCCTAAAATATTAAGATCCCCATAAACAAATTTCCTATAGGCGAAGGTGTATTGAAAATTGGAAGAAAGTTGGTTTCAGAGTATTCTTAAAATTGTTGATAGACCTTCTTTTCAAAATTTAAAAAAAAGATATCATCCCTTGTATGTTACATACAAATTGATTTCCCCCACTTCAAAATATTAAAATACAAGATAGATGGTGAAAGGAAATTCATAATTTGATTGCCCCCATCTTGTCCAAAAGAGATGATGAAAGGAATCTCATATATTGATTGCCCTCATCTCAGCAAAATATAAAAGTGTTGATTGAAATGGTGAAAGGAAATTCAATGGGAGAAGTAGATAACTTTACTAGGGTACTGAACAGGCTCACTGGCAGTGAAGAAATATCTATATAACATACGGTGTTATCTAGTTCTCTTTCCGGTGATATTTACATCCTAAACCAACTAGGGATTCCCTAAATAAATGGTTACATCTGCTTAACCTTGAAGCAAACGAAGTTGGTTGAAGGATGATATTTCAGTTAAAGTTATTTTGATTATCTTAAACAATTCTAAAATCAATTTTACGAAAAGGAAATTTTAAACATCCTAACTTGAGAGCAATCATTAAGTGTGTTTTGAAGGTTTTTGAGATTTGGTTAAGTTCATTTTTCTATGTATGATTAATTCTTAAATAAAATTGGAAAATGCTTTTCAAAAAGAAATAATGACTCCATTTACCCAATAAACGAACTTGTTCTACTATTATTTCATTCCTCACAGGGAGCCACAATCCCCAGATGGAGACTATGTTGGAACACACATAATTTTGAACTTTTTGAGCTTTATATTTTTCACCTCTTAGAAATAAAATTTTACCCCAAAAAGCATAAACTTAGAGAGTTGCCTTTTAATTTTAAATCAAACCCATTGGTTGTTATTTAGAAATAAGGAATTTGCAATATCTACCGCCGATGAGTTTCTATAATTTGATCTAACGATCCTAATGATATCTGAAGTGTTGGAGTCACCTAAGTTTTAAAATATTGCCTACAACGGTCGCTTCGCAGCTCCGCGCTTTGGGTATTCCAGCAAACCCAAACAACAAAAACCCCTAAACTCTGAAACCCGAAGATAACCGCTCATGACTTTTCCTAAAGAACTCATGAACACGAGTCATAGGATAGGTGTCCTTTACAAATCTTTCCTTGAGTTGACACATGGCACTCATTTTGACATCTACGTTGGATGATTTACATGTTTTCAAGTGACACGTGGCACTTCTCTTTTCATGACACATCATAAGAATGATGCCATCCCTGCCATGTCACTCTGAGAGATTACTCTTTGGGATTTTTTGTTTTCAGAATCCCCGGATTATCAAAGCGTCGAAGTAAAGTGATTAAAAAAAGTAAAAAGGGTTTTCGAGGAATTAATAAAACAGTTAACGACTTTAATGATTCATGATTAAGAGTTAATTAATTACTTCGCAGTTTCCTATTTCAGAAAATTTCCCTTTTGTTATATTCAAAACCTCTGAAGCCAGAACTTCCAAAATACTTAAAGCCAATATGATGTTTTAAACCTTATTAATTAAGATTTAAAAGTGATTACAAAAAGTAAAAAAGGGTTTTCGAGGATTAAAGTAAAATGGTCAACGAATTTATTTAGTCATGACTAAGCGTCAGTTTATCACTTCACAGTTTCGGATTTTGGGAAATTTCTCTTGTGCTATATTCAAAACTTCTGAAGTCCAAAATTCTAAAACACTTGAAGCTAATACAATGTTTTAAACATGATTAATTAATACTTAAAAGTGATTACTAAGAGATTAACTCCTCTGCGAATTCAAACTTTGGGAGATTTCCACCCTATCACATCCAAAACTCTTGAACGTGAACCGTCGAAGTATTAATGACATTTATGATGGATTCAGGTTAATGATTTCAAGTAAGGATTGTGAATCGCCAAGTAATGAATTTCATTAATTTTAATAAATTCTCTGTCAGTAAATCTATACGAAGATCAATATACTTTTTGAATAAAGCACTTCGAATTTCAAAGTCATTTTTACCATTTGCAATTAGCAATTTTAATCCAGTATAGAGATTATAGACTTCTCTTGTAACAGGTAAGCCAATTTTGTTTCCTTGAGGATTATGGTGCCACGAAAATTTGCAAATAATCTTGATGCATCAGGTGAGGATTCAAATCTGAATGCAGATGTTCTATCAAACACAACTCCGCAAGTTGTGGATGCCATTAAAACTTGGACACAGGTCTTTTATGTCTTAGAGCATGAGATCATTAACTATCCAGACGACTCTGCCGAAGAATACAATGACTCTTTTACAACTAATCTTAGACATGTAGCATAGTCGAAGCTACATAAGATCGATGTGTGGCCAAGAATCATGCCCTATAACGATATGATAAGTTGGGATTTGGAACACGTCGACATCCAAACTAGGATCATCATTAACCACCAACAGGTCTCCATCATCTCTTTCCAACCAGAGCACCTACAAGTAATGTAAAGAGTTTCTCCTACTCCTAAATAAACTTACAATGCCACATTACTTCTAGAGTTTGAGAGAAAGGAATGCACCGAATATGCCATAAATGGTCATGATATAGTCAAGATCTGGTGGGGACATCTGAAGAAATTTAGATTCAACGCTCATGGTATGTATGCCATGACGTCTTTGGATGCTCATATGCTATATGTAGCCATGATGCTCTATCGCCTGTTTGAAAAGAAGAACCCTACATATTTCTCGATTGAGTGGGTAAACATCATGAACGAGGTATCTGAGGGTTATACTTTCGATTGGGACAAAATGTTGTTGGATAATTTGGCCAAGGAAATCATTGATTATAAATCAACAAAATCAAAAGGGAAGATTTCCCCTTTTTATATGTCATCATATGTTATGGATGTCATTTTTTTCATAACCCCTTTTCCCCTAGTGAACCAGAGTTGGAACCCGACCAGTTCTGAACCAATTCATTTTTATCACTCCAAATTATAGGAGGAAAATTCCAAAGATTTCTTCTACAATTTTTTTCACAATGTCGTAGTGCCTGTTCATATAGCCATTTATGGTCACCCACCACCCCTGATTTTAGAAAGGATTATGGGTAACCTAGGAAATCTTGTCGATTGGTTCATTGAGGAGAGTTTCTCCTATATCAACATATTCGGTTGTTTGGTTCCTCCTCATGCTCTCCGACAGTTTTTACCTGAAAGGCTAGTGTGCAAAGAAGTGACGTACCAGACAATGGCAGGATGTATCAGCAAGGAGCTGAACACAGCTAAGAAAAAGGTTTGGATGACTTTCCCCATTCAAGTTGGCATGTTCACATTGTTATATTTTGGTCACTCTAAAGTTGAGGTCGCAGCCCTGGAGGATGTCAAATTGGTTGACATCGAATTCAAGAAGCATGATCCACATAAGATAGTGGAAAACCATCTAGCTCAGTTTAACATGAATCGGTACATACATGAGAATTACCCTTATGATGAAATGTTCAGGGGAGTTATATCTTATGGGGAAGTTTGAAGAAGATTCCAGAATATACCCCCTGACCAACAAGCTGGGTTTTTCAGTTTTCACAAACACAGACGAAACAGTCTACAAAAAATATTGCAAGGAGAGTCAATACCCACACCTCCTTCACAGAAAGTTAGGCCTACAAGATCTGAGCCAAGTTTCTCTGCTAAGAACAAAGATGAGGAAGTCCCAAAGGTCCCTGAAGTGTTATTTCACATAATAAGAGAATCACTATGAGGACTAAATGATACACACGTGTTAGCTCAGTTCAAATCCTTCATGAATCTGGAACAAGTTGTCCCTCATTCAACACCAGCTACTCTTGCTGGCACTCTGAATACAATAGGACAAGCACCTTCCACTAAAATTGGTTCGCCTATCACATCATTAACCCCTTTACAAACCATCTTCAGAAATCCTAGTTCTAAACTCACTTTCATAGGTGATCTTACTCTTATATTTCCCGAAGAGATGCCTCCCTCATATTTTTTTTTAGCAAGAAATGAAATTCAATCATGAAGAGAGAATATCACCAAAAGGATGGATTTATCACTAAAAGGAAAAGACTGGTGTATGTCAGGAAAGACCATGATGGTCCAGAGTTTGCAAAATAAGTCACAGGTTCATTAGGGGCTTTTTCCACTGCTAATCAATGGTCAGTGGACAATTTGACCGAAAAACTGCAACATAAATGCCTCTTGGTAGACAAATTGCAAAATGAGATATATAATACAGAACAAACTATCATAAGCAAGATGAACCAGGACCTTGAAAAAATCAGGGTTATCCATCAACAAAAAACTAAGCAGTTACAGGATAACCTTGACCTGCTCTATCAGAGTTCAAAGACTAGCCAAGGTCTGGTCACTCAGCGTGACAAGTTGATAGAGAAGTTGTAGGCCAGATTGACCCTAACAGAGAACACAACGATAGATATTCCGGCCTTCAAAAATCAAGCATCGAAAATCAATGAGATGTTGAAAGTTTCCCAGCAAGAACTCTATCAGAAAGTAGATTATATTCAGAAATGTTATCAAGTAGTAGACCTTTCCCTAAAATATATCTATGTCAAGGAAAAAGAGGCCACTCATCCCAGTCTAAGTTTCAAGAAGTTCTCATATGGATGCAAAGAGATAATTCCCCTAGTTTTCCTCTTCTCTCTCATTCTGAACAAGTAAGAGGCGAAATTTCCCTAAAACCCTGGGAAACAAATCTGGAAGAAGGCAAGAAACTTTCTAGAGATGTAAAAGAGGCTTGTCTAGAGGCATTATCTACATTAAATAAAATTTTTATTGAGTTTGAAGGGAATAATATCTTAGAGGGCCTTGGGGCATATTGAGATAGAAATGAACCAACAAAGCTCCAGAAAGAACAAGGAAGCTACTCAGGTATCCATCCAAGAGATGAGCCAGATTGATCTTCTTAAAATCAATGAATGGTTGGTTAATCTAAGTTTGCAGTTTCAGGTCATAGTCTAATAGGTGAACAAGATCCAAGAGAAGCTTCCCCAAATACAGAAGAAATTGTTTGCCTTCGAATTGAATGAAAGGATTGAGCCTTCAAGGTTTGTGGTAGCACTGATGGATAGATGCATCCCATGCATTGAACAGGGAAAAGCGAGTGTCGTTGGGAGAAAATGAGAAAGCATACACAACATCCACCTTCTCCATCCACTCTACCTTTCACCCTCCAACATTCACTTACCTCGTCTGTCCCTACAACCCGCATTCTTGCATCCACTCATCTCACCTCCTCCCCATAAATGTCTTATTTTCATCCACCTTTCCCTTCATTATTCTTCACATTTCATCGCCCCATTAACCTTTCATGACATCATTTTCATAAATACATTTGAGTTTCACCTTATTATTTTCCACTTTATTCATTTTAGTATTAAAAGGGAATTTGTGATTAAATGTTAGAAAATTGACATGTTTTCATATATATATCAAAAATGTGTGAGCTTTGTAATGTGTAGGAATATGAGAAGGATTAATTCAAAAGGACTTC
>ML792351.1:384531-394813 GCA_009831015.1 Picea engelmannii
AATATAAAAAAATAAACTAATAGTGAATGCTTATTAGGGCCTTAACATAGGGGGCCAATGGCTTTAACATAGCCCCCTTCTTTAAAAAAAAAAATCCCTCAAAGTTGTAATTGAGGGTGTTTCTTCACAAATTGTTGATTTTCCCATGTAGCTTATTCTAGAGGCATATTATTCCACTTGATTAGGTACTCCATTATGGTTCTATTCCAAAGATATAGAGAGAACATTGATCTATAACTTTTTCTGGTTCAAGAACAAACTTCTCTTCTTCATCTAATTCTAGAAGTTCTATTTGTACTAGCATAGTTTGTCCCAAAATATTTTAGGAAATATACATGAAAACATTATGAATGCGAGAAGAAGGAAAATATAACTCATATGCCATTTCTCCAATCCTACGAACAATATTGTAGGATCCATAAAATTTTGGAGCTAACTTCTTATCCTTCTTTTCCTTGAGTGTGGATTGCTTATAAGGTTGTAATCTCAAAAATACCCAATCACCTTCCTCAAATTGTATTTCACTCTGATGTTGATATGTTTGTTGTTTCGTCATGTTTTGTTTCATTTGAAGGTTTTCCTTAAGAATTGTCAAAGTTTCTTTATTTCATGTACTTCGGACTTATCTTGCAAAAATTATGAGATACTAGGAACTGAATATCCACAAAGGGCCTCAAATGGGGACATTTTAGTAGATGTGTGATATGTAATATTATACCACCATTCTTTAAGAGGAAGACACTTTATCCATTAAGATTTCTTGTCAGGATAATAACATCATAGATAACCCTCTAAAAATTTGTTAACTATTTATGTTTGACCATCTGTTTGTGAATGATACTTTGAACTCATAGCTAGTGTTGTTCCACTCATCTTCCATAATTCTTTCCAAAACTTTTCCTATCAATTTTGGATCTTTGTCACTTATTATTACTTTAGGAATACCATGAAGTCTATGAATTTCCTTCATGAACACTTCTACCACATGGCTTGTTTTATATGTACTTTGAATTCCGAAAAAATGTTCATTTTTGTGAGTCTATCAACGACCACAAAAATGGTATCCTTACCTTCATATTTTGGTAACCTTGTAATGAATTCCATTGATATATCTTCCCATATTTGATTAGGTATGTGTAATGGTTGAAGTAATCTTGGATGTTTTACTATATCTCTTTTGTTTCTTTGGAAAACCTGATATTTTCTTACAAATGTTTGAATATCTTTATACATTCCTTCCCAAAATAAATATTTTTTGATCCTTTGATATGTTTTAAGAAACCCTACATGTCCTACTATCACAGAGTCATGGGACTCCCTTAATATTTGTTTCTTCAACTTTGATATGTCTCTTGAGTAACCTCCAAATTTTGTTGTCTAAATCATCCTAGAAAAAAAGTTATATAAAAAATGCCAAGATGACTCACTTGAAGTAGCAAAACCCTAGGACCGATGCTCTTGATACCAAATGGTATGAACCAATGCCTTGAGAATGATAAAAAAAAAATCAATGAATATAGTCCACTTCAAGGGGGAACCTCCTTTTACAATATATCCAATTCAAAAGACAAGATAAGATTCTTCTAAGATTAGGTATGCCTGGCGTATATATATAGGAGACAAAGGGTACAATTATAATGAAATGTTCTAGCCGACCTACTAATATAAAAAATAAACTAATAATCAATTCTTATTAGGGCCTTAACAAATCACACTATGAAAATTGTGCTAATGAAACTATAAAATGGAATTTATAGCAAGAACAAAGTTACCAACTTAACAAGAAATGTGACCTCAAAACAAGAACTCTTGCCCAAAAAAAACATATTTTTGCATAAAAGAACTTGAAAATCAACCCCCAAATCAAAAAGTGGTGCTACTGATAGCACCCTTTTTTCAAACGGGGTCAAAATTAAAACATTTTTCAAGCATGGCCTTCAAAACTCATACAGTAGCTCAGAAAAAAAAATTAAAATTAGAACCTAAATAAAAAAGTGACGCTAACCAAAAAACAAAAATCTAAACATTAAAATTATGGCTCTTTATGACCTAATTGAAACCGTGGCTTTGACAATAGATCTATATGCCAAAAAACGCCCAAAATTGTATACAAAATGGTCACTTTAAAACTTATTTACTAACTTTTTTTTTCTTAACTTTACATTGAAAAATAAATAAATAAAAATGAGAAAATCTTGGCATTTTTTTTAATGAAGCAAAAAAACACATTTAAAACAAAATATTCAAAACCCAAATTAAACAAAAAAAAAACATTAAAAAAAGTGGTGGAAAAAAAACCTAAAAAGAAATGAATAAAAAATTAAAATTTCCCCCAAAACAATAATCTAATATATATAGGAAACTTATGTGCTCCTAAGAAGGGTTTATAGGAAAATTACTTTTGTAACTCCCTAAAACCGATGGAAAATGGTCTCCATCATCTTGAAATGGTATAAAAAGTGGCCTAATGGATGGAAAGGCTAGCAGTGAGAGAGAGAGAGAGAGAGAGAGAGAGAGAGAGAGAGAGAGAGAGAGAGAGAGAGTTATCCTCATGCCCAAAGCAGTCAAATTAAGTCATATCCCTATGATTTTTATGACCATCATCTCCCACGAAACCCTTGTTTTCTGAGTTTTCTCCCCCATTCTTGTTGTGAGGCCTAAAACCTCTTGGTTTTCCTCACACTCACATGGAGAAGAGTATTGGAGTTTGAAGCAATCATAAGTGTCTCTGGGGATAGAGGAATCTAGACAAAGATGAGGGATAGTATAAAAAACAAGGTCAGGTATACGTTTTATATCCCTATTTACTTTAATAAAACAAATATCTCTCTTCTTTCTCTACCCGAAATCCTATGTAAATTTCAATAATTTGATCTATTTTCGGTACTTGGATATGGTTCTGACTCACCTAATAGAGTTAGTTAGAGTTTGCATGTTTATTTCTATTTATTCCAATATGTTTGAAGAAGGTGTTTAATTCTCTTTGTGTAGGTATGTGAACTAGGATAGGGGAAAATACAATTGGAGAGAGCCCAACTATGAGACTCATCTCCAAAAAACCATCAAAACTAGGTGAGTTTCCTCTTAACTAACTGGTAGTTATAGAGAAATCGTTGTAGGATCATTTAGAGAAAGAATTGTATTTTTCTTTGAATGTTGTTTTGTTAATGGTCCACCCTAGCCATAGGATAGATTTAATCTACAATACAACTGATGACTCCACTAGGGATAACTCCTTGAGTTATTCTTGATAGGGTTTTCATGGTTGCTTTGGTTTAGGGTTCTCTATTGAATTTTCACTCGGTTTAGTCATTGTCAATATAGAAGATTAGTTTGCAAGGGTTCACTAGGGGATTTTATAATAGTTTTATTTCATAATTGATCACAACGCACCTTAATTTTGGATACAGAGAGTGTGCATGCTTGTTTTCATCACCAAAATCATGTGTACATGCATTTATCTCTCACAGAAAGTTCTTGTACAACCTCACTTGCAAAATTTTCCCTTTTTTTCCCTCTCTTCCTTGCTATGTTGTAGTATCTTTGTTGTTTTGTTTCTTAGATTTTGTTGTAGTAGGTTTCTAGTAGAATAGTGTTTGTATGCTTTCATTTAGCATTCATTCTCAAAATAAAAGAACAAAATATATTTTTGGTGTGTTTCCCTTTCTTTGTTTTTTATAGGACACCTCGAAAGAGAACTTGTTAAGATGGTCCTCTGCAATGATCCTAAACGTAACAAGATGGTCCATAGTTGAATGATATCTCCTAAACCAGGCCTAGATTTTATCTCTTTTACCATGACTTTCTAGCCAAAGGCTAATCTTATTTTCCAAAATAATTCCATAAAACTTGGCTAAAATCAAGCTAATCATAATGGTCTTATAATTAGAGGGAATGTTTATATCCCCATTTTTAAAAATAGGAATATGAGGTTTTGCGTTCATGGTTTAGGGAATCTATGCTTGACTTCTAAATTGAAGAACTTGTGTATGTGAGGGATAAGGATTGGCCCTCCAATTTTAAAAATTTCAACTTTGTAGCCTTCAGTGTCCTTAGCTTTCCCATTCACAAGTCGCTTAACCTCGAACTCTATGCCATCTAAAGAAAACATTTCTTCCTTTGTAGGGACAATAGAAATGGTTTCCATGGCATTAGGGAACTCCTAAATACTTTTAAGGTAGGAATTCCAGTCTCTTAAGGGAATCCTATTATTTTCTTTAGTATTTTGGTTTAGAATTTGGCTCCAGAACTTCTTAGGATCCAACTTATATAGTTGTGAAAGTTGCCCTTGCATTTTATTGATATAGTGTTTTTTTTTTCATTTTAATTAGGGCTTTGTACATATTGATCTTATCGAGTTTTAATGGCTCATTAGAAGCATCCCTAATGGATTTCATAGAAATTTTACATTATTTATCATACCAAGGGTTGGTTGTTCTATTATTCTTTTTATAGGACACCTTGAAAGAGAACTTGTTGATAGAAGTTAAAAGGGTAGTTGTAAAATTATGATAGAGTTCTTCAATGTTGTCCTTATAAGTTAGGAGATTTAATTTACTATTTAAATCCTTTAAGAAAATGTGAACTTTACTTTTTTCAAAGAGAAAATTCCTTTGATTATCATAATTCTCTTCAATGGTGCTCTTATGCATTGAAAATTTTAGAGTTAGGGTTAAAGGTTTATGATTAGAGTCAGGCTCGTGGTCATTTAAAAGGTCAAAAGTTGTTAATTGATTGGAAACGAGGATATCAAATATCACATAATCTACAACACTACTACCTAGCCCATGAATACAAGTCATCTGGTTGGAGTTTGGCCACTTCATTACTCCATTGCAAATTATTAGGTCTTGACCACTGCAGAGCTTGACCAACTCTGTACCAAACAAATTCTCAATTAGGTCTTCGGAGTTTCTTTTGTAGCTATTATATAAAACAAGGTCCTCATCTAGCCATAAAGGATTATGGTTGGAATCAGTACTTAAAAGAGTAGCTTGTTTAGTTGCATTCCTAGCATTAAATTCTCCTAGCATGAGGATATTACCTTCATTTTTCAAACTATAAATATCTTGTTCTAAATTATTATAGGGACAATTGTTATCTAGATTATTTTTCTTATAAAAAGTAGAATTAATAGGTGCAAAATAGCAAATTTCTATATACATATTCTTAGCATTGGTATCTGAAATTTGTATCCAAATGTACTGATTGAGAGGATCAATATTATGAAGTTGAATGTGAGGAGAAATACTCTTTATAATATAACAAGCTATGCCTCATATCCCTCTACGGTGGGATTTTTTGTTCAATGTCGACCACAAGACAAATCCTTCTATGTTAGGGACCTTAGACTCCTCATGTTCCCAAGTTTCAACTAGATAGATAATATCAATATCACTCGGAATCCAACTTATCATAGGACCTTTGCGGCATGGAAAGCCACGATAGTTCCAAAAAATATCCCGAGTGTCCCAAATTCCTATTTATTATTATCCTTCTAGTCTCTATCCCTAACAATAGATTTTCGATTTCTAATTATTGTCCATTTTCCTTCTTTCTTGGCCTCTTTTACCTTTTGAACTTCCTTTCTTAATTCATCTTGGTCTTTGGGAATGACGTCTTCATTTATAAATATTCCTTACCCTTTTAAGCTCGAATATTTACTAAGTATCCTATATTTATGGTCATTACAACTTACTTTAACACAGATCAACCTATCTTTGTGATCAATTATTTTTCCTAACCTCTTTGCTTCTATGAGGTAAGTTGTATGAATTTGTGATTTATTATTTAATTCTTCTTTTACTATTGCTAGCGTATCCTCCTCTTGTTGTTATTTTATACCAAATATTATGAGGTTCAAGGCTATTTTGTTATGCTCATGGTCCAGTTCGAATAGCTCATTCATTTCCTCTTTGATGGGTTTGATATCCAATTTGTTTTCCATATTACTGGGGGTCAAATTGTTGGTTAGTTTTTCTTCTAGCTCTTTAATCCTATCTCTCAAGTTGTGATTTTCTTCAACCTCTCCTTCTTGGGTTGATTGTTTATGTTTTTCCATTTCTTGAATCATATCCTTCATTGTCTGCGATTCACTCTTGAACCCTAAGAATCTATCCTCTATTTTAGTTTGAATGGTATCTTTAATTTTTTTATCAATCATTACCTCTAGCTCTATTTGGAGTTTTACGTCGCTTTCTTCACTCCTTTTTTCTAACGATTCTAACTCTATTTGGATTTTGGCATCTCTCTCTTCTCTCCTTTTTTATATTGATTCCATATAATCGTAAAGGATCTCTAGGGTGATTTGGGGGGGGATCCCCCTATTAGGCTGAGTTTTTGGAATAGGTGGTGGAGTGCTCATATTGAAAAGAAGAGAAAAAAAATGTAACAATTAATATTTTGGATTTGACTTTAAAAATGGAAAGTTAAATTTTTTTTAGTTGATAATAATGATATTAATTATTATCTCTCAAATCAACTTTTACTTATGAAACTTAAAATAAAAAATAAATAAAATATATTTAAATCTCTTTACGTTAATAGATTATAAATATATTTTAAATTAAAATTGAATCAAAGTAAGAAGTGACTCGCCTCATTTCACATGTCCAATTTCTCAACCGGTTGAAGAAACCAAAAATAATTTCTGAAAACCACAGAGAAGTTCCAGAGAAACCGATAGAAACTACAGAGATTACTATGGGAAAAAAAGGTAAAAACCAAAGAGAAGTATTATTCCCATTCAAAACCGCAGAGATATACACACACGATGATATATTATTTTTGTTTTTTTAACCTTTTAAAAGTGTTTTTGGTCATAAATTTTGTTTTTTACCCTTTTTAAAAAAAATCCTCATTTTCTCTTACTTTCTATATATAATTTTAATTTTTTGGTTTATATAAAATATTAATTTCGAAAAAGTAAATGGTAAAAAATATTTTTTAAATTGAAAGAAGTATGGGAAAATGACTAAAAACATCGTTGGAAAAAAAATTGAAAATTTTGAAAATAGATGAAAAATAAACATTTAAAAAAATAATGTGGAAACATTATGGATCGAAAAATTTAAAATGTCAAAATACCACCTAAAAAGGTAGGGGGGGTGCTACCAGTAGCACATTTTTTTAAAACGAGGTAAAAAATGTGACTCCCAAGTTCTCGTAAGTTGGTAACTATGTTCAAGTTATGGATCGATTGTTCTAATGCTGAAAAATGGTGCATAAATTTATGTAGAAAAATAAAATGAAGCTAGGCACGCAAAACAGTGCAATTGTATGACAAAAATATGCTTATCTAAGTGCAAAAAATAGAAAGTGAAATGAAGAATTATGGTTTTTTTAGTGAATTAAATGTTGTTTTTAAAGGTATTTTTAAAATTTGTTTTAATGTTTTTAAGTTTACAATGCATGCAAATTGGGAAAATGTAAGGCATTTCTCTATTTTTATGATAAAATTAAAATTACAAAGACCTAATCTTGTTGTAACCTATCTAAAAAAGAATGAAAATGACCTAAATGTGTACTTAAATATTCCTAATATGCACAACATTCAATGTTTTGATGTGAGAAATCATGAGTTAAGATAGTAAACCAATGACTTTTGTTATGTTGGTTTTGTCACTTGGGTGAGCAAAAACACAACACTTGCATGCTTAGTTAAGCCATCTATAAAGACAAAAGTTTGTGAGTTGATTAGAGAAACCAAATACACATGAAAACAAATAAATGCAACTAAAAACATCTAAGAAATAAATGTTAGAGAAACTTGAAGAACTAGAACCATGAAAAACAAAAATTGACCAATATATATCTACCAATGGATCAATATATTGATAAGATAAACATCATAGAGAAAGGCAGTGACTTATGAGTCCCCTCTTCCTCCTTGGGAGGGATCTTGAATTCCCTAATATAGAGTTCTTCTTTTCATACAATGGAATAAATGACAAATGGTGAAGAAATACAATCCCAATTCCCTCAAGAGGTGACAATGTCTTATTGCAATGGTGCTTGAATGATTCAAAGAGAAAAGAGGATTATCAAAGAAGAATTCTTGCAGCATAAAAATACCTTGAAGTTCTTATTTTCTTAGCACACCCATGGAACATATTTATAGCATCCATTCATGACAAGATATAATTGGTTCAAGTGTGAACAGGGGGCCTTTTAGGGCACTTCCTAACCCTTGACCAACCTCCAAGCTAGAGTTTTCTCAGATATGAGTGTCAAATATTGTTGGGGGTCGGACTAGAAGTGGTTTAGGGGTTGACAAGATCCATAAATGCACCGTTCATAGAAGTGTGTGTATTTTCCCATAGACAATCGTGCATCTTGCACACAATGCGCCTTGAGGCCTATGTTAGCCTGTGCATTGTGCGCGTGATTCCTATGGTGAATTTGCACACTTTGATTTTTGACCCAAGTATACAGTTGTTTTGATTTTGATGGATTTAAGTGTTGTAGGTGGACTAATTGTTGTTGGCATTGATTTATTTCTTCAACCATTATGTGCAATGTTGCAGATGATTTTCAGTGATAACATATTCCCCCTAATGTGTGAGGTTAGGAGAATACGTATAGCCAAAATACATCAATGTTTATTTTTATGAGAGTGCCATTGTAAGGAAGAGTGAAGAGAGGAACTGCAAGAGCGATCCATTGGAGGGAGAGGGAAAACTGTGGGACCCAAACCTTTCTCTATACAAAATAAAATCTGTGTACAAACAAGGTGGGCATGCCCCATGGTCGTGTCATGAAAAAAAAATGTGGGACTTTAACTGATGATAGATGTTGATGTAGATAATTGCAGCACCCTAGGGGGAAGTTGATAATGGCAGATGACAATTCTGAATGGTGAATGGGATCTGAAGTGAGTTAAGGATGACTGTAAGAATTGTCAATGACTCATAGGCATTTATGGCCTAACAAATTAAGAGTTCTTCGACTGGTATGAAACAACTGCAACAGTCGCATAGTAAGACCCATCATAACATGGGATTTTTTTGAATTCGGATGTTATGGGGGTCAACAAAATTATAAAGAAATGATGATTCTCTATGTGTCATCCAAGACTCCTCATTGAAAATGTAATGACAGACAAGATATTGTCTCCCTTCTGGAAACTGTGTTGATTTCGACAGGAAGGGAGACGTAATGCCAAGAAGCAAAGGGATTCTTGAAATCCAGTGAGTAATAGATGATATCAGGTACTAACAGGTAACATGAATGAAGTCTATATGTTGTGGGACTTAAGACTACCCTTGGTTGGGGAATTTTGAAGGATGATTAGCAGCAACCGTAAAATTGGATCTAGAGTCAGGGGGTGACTAGATATGGGGTTAAACTGTGACAGAGGCTAACAAAGTGGGAAAACGTAGAGATCGTGGGTACATAGACTTGGGATACTCAGGGTTTGTGAACGATGACGGTATGAAAAAGAGTGGATGCCCCAACCAAGGGTGACATGGGTTGCTTTGTCAGGTAAAAGAAGGCCATCAAGGATGACGACGAAAAAGCTATGTATATGCTGGAAACAAAGGCTTTATACAATTACCAAAGAAATAAACAATAATTCAGGTTGATTATACATATATATAAATGGGTTCCCTAGTGAAAGATGGCTCATCCTATTAGGGCGCAAGATTGTGAAAGAGAACTAGTGGAGGGTGGGGGCCCCATGGGTGGGTCTTTGTATTAGGTAAATGGATGGAGGACAATCTGCAGATGGGAAAACTGATGGAGAACCAGAAAATAACATACCTTAGAACACATCACCAAAAGACTTCATCCTCCCTTGGAATCCATCCTTCTTATCTTCTTATTACCTCTGAAATTTGACTTGTATAAAATGAATATATAATGATGTTTATTTATACCATTTATGTCACTTCCTGTTAACATTAGGGTCGATCTAACATTTTCTTCTTTTGTAATTATTTTCTTTAATTATTTTCAGGGCCTACATGTACTTTCTTCTTCAATTCACTTTGTCATCTTCAAAAATTCATTTCTCCTCAACCATGAGGATCCATGTGACGTGCCACATACCACCGGAAACAGCATGATGTATACTATCCATTGATGGGTGTTGTATATGCATGTGCATTGTCCTTCATGTCCAAATACCTTTATCAATATTGTAGTCCAAAACCCATGACTAGGGTTGACATCAATGACAACAACCAATCTTCCAACAATCTCCCCCTTTGTCATTGATGGCAACACTCATGCTCCCCCTATCATCATGATCCCAATTTCTCTCCCCCTTTGACATCAATGG
>ML792351.1:406704-418889 GCA_009831015.1 Picea engelmannii
GAAAATAAAACCATTTTACTTACAGAACAAAAGCCATTAAGCAACCTGGAATTTCATATTCTTCTTTGAAAGTATTCGTCCATTCTCCCAAAGATTTCAACCATCCATTACTCCATTTGAAAAGAAATAAGAAGTTTACAAAATAAATAATATACAAAAGAGAAAGGATTAAAGTCCTCCTCTCCAATTCTTGATCCCCATGGCTCTGATCTCTCTCATATATTTATAAAATGAATGAACAATATGGGCGTCACTATTAATTTTTGCCACCTAAAATTTGCCTCTAAAAGAGACCCAAATATCTCTCAAATCGTGCATTTGTCTGGGAATATCTCTACGCGAAAGGTAAATGGGTCCATTTTGGTTCTGGGTTTTCAACTGTTTCTTCAAATTCGTCACGGTTTGGCTGCAATCAGTTCTGCAAAATCACCATCTTAATTCCTTTCTAAATTTTAACTGTTGTTGCTCATAAAATTATTTGTAGCAATCCAAAATTATTTTTAGATCAATCATCTTGAACGTATTTGGATAATAAAATCAAACCATGATCAGATCCATATCAAATATTTGATAATAGAAACCTGTGAAACAAAAAGAAACCTAAATTAATAACCTAAAAATTGTGAATAAAACAAAATCTAGAAAAATAAAAAATGAATTTAAACTAACTATAATTTATAAAAAAACATTATTTATAATTTGTTTTCAAATATGATCTAGAAGCTTCAAGTTAATGGAGAAAAATTATTAATTTTAGTTTTTTACAAAATCAAACAAATGATAGATAATTCTTTGATTATTATTATTTTGAAATGAGATGCAAAATGAAAAAAAGAATTTAATTAATTAATATCACCAAACGATTCCATGAAAATGAGAAACCAACCAAGATATTATTTGATGAAGTATTGAACACATTATTCAAAATAGTCAAACTTGCTAATGAGAAAAAGAATGAACACGTAATCATAATTTAAACGAAAGTAAACATTTGATAAAAATTAACATTTTTGTTTAAATTGAGATTTTTGTGTTTGTTTCAAACTTTTGACATATACTCTTGTAATGAATGTCTCATACTATAGTGAATGTCTTAAGTTTGTCTCAAAGCAAGCTAAGGTATGGAACTATTTGAAAATGTTGATTCTGTAGCTCATTATAATTATCAGGATTCGAATGGGGGGCCTTTAAATTTTGTAAACATTTAGGGGGAGTTGTTGGGGCCCAACAGGTTGGAGACCCATGAAGTGTATGCAATAGGATAGATGAAGCCAACAACATGTAACTTGTCAATTTCGGCTTTTATAGTCGTAGCTTTAGATGGGTGGGCATTGCTTTTGACAAACGGGGGCGATATTTGACTAGGTGTCGATTTGATGTTCGACTATAGAAGGATCGAGGCCAGACATCTCCGTATATGACCAGGAAAAAATATATTGGTATTCCTGAAAGAGAGATTTATAAGAAGTAAGTTGTTCAGGGGAGCATGCGGCCCCAATGGTGATTTCTTCTATGATTCTCAGTTTAATGGAAATGTCAATTTTGACGGTGGGGGAGATAATTGTCATGTTTCCTTCTTCAAAGAATCAGGGGCAGGGATAAGTTTTTGAACTAGTCAATATGCCCCGAAGGAACAAAATCCTTGGTTTCGATTATGCACAAGGAGGCTTGGGTAGGAGGGTGAAAGGCCTCTTGTGAAAGGAAAAGTGCTCGATGATGGAGTGCATTCCATGGGCAATCAGGGGTAGTCATTTCTGCTAGGATATCCTCGTCATAGTGGAAAATGCAAGAATATAGGGGATCTTGGGAGTTGGCGGGGAAACTTTCAATGGGCAAGTGTTATTGTCCTTAGGGGGTGATTAAATAGAAGGGATATCATGTACAGGGTGTGAGGTCCCGCTGGACATAAAGTAAATGTCATGATACTGTGGATGGTACCTCGTTCACTTGGGGACTAACGAAGAGACACAATGAATGTCAGTAATGTGAGCCACCATGGGGAGTAATTGGGAGAGCTCTGACCGAGACATGTGGTGTACTGCAACCAATGTTTGGTGGAATTGAGGTAGAGCTGGAAAGTGATGAGTATAATGGCCATATTCCGAGCATATGTTACAATTGAATTTGGTTCGTAACGCTTTATTGTGTGTGGTTGAGGACTCCATAGTAGCAATGGATGTACTTGGTGGAGTAACAAGTAATGGGGTTTCTTTAGGGAGTTGTATAAGATTGCATAACTAGGGAAGAGTAGGACATATGTTAGTGGGGTGTCCTTCTATTTCACATAGTGTGCAAGGTGGTTGAACTCGGGGAGGAAGCGGAGTTATGGGCTCATTCTTCCTTTGTCTGACCCTAGTGGTGGTGGTTTTTCCTCTAGTTTGGGGTGGGGGTGGTGTGGCAAGAGCCTGTACTGGGATATGCATCAGTAATCCCTTTGTCTGAGGAGGGAGAGATGGTGTAGGAACCATAGTGGGTGGATGGAGATACCATACAGGGATGGAAAGAACCATGTTTGTAAGGGTGAGAGTAGTAGCTACCTGGAATGCTTGGACTCCAAGTGGGGGGTAGAAAAAGGGAATTTGGGTAATGGCTTAGGGGTTTGTCTCCAAAACCGGGATTTTCTCCTGGAGGAGGGGGAATTCCAGGACAAGGGGTGTAGTGGGGTTCTCAGGGAATTCCTAAGGTAATAGTTCGTCGACTGGTGGAATTTCTATGTGGGGAGGGGCCTCTGTGAGAGTAGTGTCTCTGATATTTGTTCCATTAGAAGATACGACACCCACTTGTGAGAAAATAGAAGGGTGTAGGAGAGGTTGTGCTTCGTGATATGCCCCTAAGAAGGATGGGTCCTTGAATATTCTAGGGCCCATGTCTATGACTAAAAATGAATCTGAGCTAGTGTGGAAAAGGGGGAGAATGTTATGAATATTGGCAGAATGATTAGTCTTGTAATGTGTAAGTTGCTCGATGGTGACAATTTTTCCATTGTGGGGGAACATCATTGTACGAAACATAGAAGAGGTTATTTTCTTCATAGCATACATGTAGCTATGCCCAAAAAATATATTGTAATCAAGTGGGGCGTCGATAACTTCAATGTCGATTAGGATGGATTTTCCCCCAAGTTCAACAGGGACATTTTGGAAGATCCCTTTGGGGGACGATAGGCGACCGTCTTAATCTCTCAGGGTGATGGTCGATGGTACTAGCTCGGGTGAGACAAGTTTTTTCCATACTAATTTGGACATGATGCATGTGGATACACCTTCATCGATGATGCATCAATGAACTATGATGTTCCAGATCTTAACTGGTATCTGAAAAGATACCAGAGAGGGAAGGCGTGGTTATCCGCTATCTAGATCAAAGGTGATAAGTGGAGTATCAGCTGGGTTGAATTCCCACAAGGCAGAAAGAAAGGATTTCCACTGAGATGGATAGGTTTGGAGCACCTCCAATAATGACATGGCTGCAGGAGACTATGCTAGTCGTCGACCAGACTGTAGTTATGGGTTTCCCTAGCATGAGGGTTATGTACATTCTGTTGTAACGACATGCGGGGTACACGGGGGTTTGGTTCAGTGTTAGGGGGTGGAATCATCAATGGTTGTCTGGATTTAGTTGGAGCCACTTCTGAGGTGGTTGGGGTAGAGTCAAGAGGTGGGCCATATTGATGACCACGTGTTTACAGAAGAATCTCTTCTTCGCTGGTAAGGACAATATTACAATCGGCCGGATTTCTAGGTTGATTGGAACCCAAGTTTTGATACTGTCCCATTTGTGGTGGGGATGGGATTATCTCTTGTTGGGTATTCATCACACCTTGGTGTGGAATAGGGTTTTTCAAAATAGATGGAGGTGGTGGTTGCAAATAATGTTGTGGGGTCGGCTGAGGGGCAGACGGTGTTGGAGGGCGTTGTGTGTTCATGGATTCTTTCATCCCTTTGAAATCAGTGATTTGGGGGAAATGGTGATTATAATGTCCATACTTTCCACATAGAGTGCAAGGGAAGTTATTTTTGAGGTTATTGTTCTTCCCTTATCACGTTTGATTGTTATTGTTGCCCCCTTGGGGGTTTTGGTTGCCTTGATTCTGGTTTCCCCCAGTGGGATGGTTTTGTTGGGGGTTATTTTCTTCTAGTCTCGTGTTGTTATTGTTTCATTTTTTTTTCTTTATTCTTGGCATTATTCTAATGATGAACCAGATTTTCCATATTCAGTTATTCAAAATTATGAACCTGTTGAATGGGAGAGGGTTGAACAAAGTTAACATCGGCATGTGGTTGTCCTGGTGGAGGATAAACCGGTTGGGGAGGACTAGGAAATGGAAAGTAAATTTTTTTTTATGGAGATGGTCCATATGGCATGTAGGAAGTTGAATCACTTCCACTATTGTTGGGGTTATATGTGGGAGTTGAGGGTAAAATCATACTTGGTTGAGACACCAGATGCATCATGGTTGTCGGTGGGGGTCCACCCAATGGTGGAGGGGTAGAAGCAAGATATGACTTTTGGTTAGTAGGAGGGTAATAACACGTTCCTACATATGGTTATGGATATTGATGTGCACCATAAGTGGGTGACAGGTGGCCATAAGGGTTGAGATGGGTCATAGAAGCAATCAACTGATCCGAAGCATGGGACATCCCAGGTTTTCCCTCGCCAAATGATATGGGTCGGGGTGCATCAGGTAATACTATGTACAAGTGACCTGATTGAGCATAGATGAGGTAAAATTGTTGGTCCTTGCTAATGGATTAATCTTCTAACTGAGGAAAAGTGAATTCTACATCCTTGGCAATAACAGAGACAAGTGATTTAAGAAACCAATCAAGATGTTGTTCTTTGGTGGTTTCCGCTTTACACAAACTACGTCGTCGACGCCATTCATGGATGTGATCGGTGATATGGATAGTAGTGGTTTCTTTGAACTCGAAGAGGAGTTATAAACTAGTATCATGATTAACTGGTAGTTGGAAAAAGGACAAAAAGGCCTTGGCCAATGATTCAAAGGTCACATGGGACCGTGATTTTTCATCCACATACCATTTGGCTAATGAACCAGTGAGGGTTATTTGAAATAACCTTAATTGGATGGAATCATCCATGATATTGTTTGAAGAGAACCATAAGTAGAAGGTCATAACATGGTTGGCAAGATCTTCCCCTGGTTTTCCTTCAAACTTCAGAATATTTGAAGGCATTTTTGTAGGCATATTGGGCCACGTGGGGTCATGCAAAATGGGATCATTCGTGAGATTGGTTAAATCAAGAATGTTGAGGGACTCCAAGTATGGAATAGGGATATTTGGCATAGGATTAGTTCCATCCATCATGTGTTTATGCAAGAGCATCGCTTCACGTCAGCAACACACCAGCTAGCCAGCACATTCAACGTGCATTCAATGGAGGAGAGAGGCGCCAACCCTCTCATTTTCAAATTCGAAAATGTAATAACTGTTGTAAGTTTGAAGATCCATGAAAATGCCTTTGTGTATGTAGTATATAAGGTTTCCTTTGATGGTTGACAGGGTAAGATCTAGATCTGATTCGGACTAGACAACGATTGAATGTAATTCAATGTAAATTTATGAGAGTAGGTAGCTTGGAGGGAAGAGATCGAGGAGACCCTTTTGTAAAAATATCTTTGTATCTAGATTCATTAGGAAGATATATTAGAGAGAAGAGAGGAGAGTAGATACTATGTTGCAGTTCGAGCTTTGTACACATTTTAAACAGGGATTTTGAGATTAATACAAAAGGGCATTTTTTCCTACATAAGAATCTTTATGTGTTTATGGGTTTATGAATGAATGTCTTTTATGATTTTATGTGCATATGTTGTAGATGTATGTTAGATGTCATATACAGGGGTAGATATATTTTATCATATATCTATGAGTTTGTCGATTTCAGACTGGATTCTTTGTGGTTTCATGCAAGGGGTTGCATGATAGAGTGTTGAGGGCTCTGTAAGCCATTGCAAGAGTGCACATATGAATTCTATGAAATTCAGGAAAGAATGTGCCTGGAGGGTGCACCAGAGGAATCATAGACTTAGGAAGAAGCCTCAAGGTTATTGAAAACCTTAGAGGTGAAACTATGCAGAGGAAGGAACAAAGAGACAGAATCACTAAGGATTATGTATAACTCTCTCAGATGGGCATCGAGCAAGTGCAAGGAGTGCACTAGAGGAAATCTATTTCGATTTTAGAGAGAAGAGAAGTGTTTCAATTTTAGAGAGAAGAGAAGTGTCTAGGAGGAGACACTCACATATTTTTTGAACACTCTGTAGGATCAGCAAGGTGTGCTTGAGCAGGAGGTCACTAGGAAGGCACCAAAGTCCCCTTTAAATGGAAAGCAAGGGTCAAGTCCCTTAGATACTGAGCCAGTTGAAAGCTCAGTAAAGATTGCACAAGGAGTGTGCAGGAGTGGACTTATTCCAAGTCCAAAATCTCAGGAGGAGTAGCGTGAAGCCACACACAAAGTGAAAGTACGCGCAGGGCTGAGTCATGATTCATTGACAAAGATCAGGAGGTAAAACACAGACAAGACCCAAAGGAATAGGTTTCATAGGAGGAAAAATCGAAGTCTGAGACCTTCGACACTTAGAAAATCTTCCAATTCAAGAATAAAGAGAAAGCTCATGAGGCAGAGTGATAGTGACAGTTGGATTCGGCACTGTGGAAGATATCTGGTCATTGAATCTCACACATCCGGACAATAAGGAACGTGCACAGAAGGATATCAGATCTGGGTTGTCAGATGTGAGCGCATGGACCAACAGTCGTTGGATCCAGGGGAAACGCATGAGATTTAATCCTTTCGAGTGCACGGGAGGAGATCTGACTTCACAATACACGAAGTCTCAAAATCATCAGGACCACCCATCGTAAGAGACGCGTGGCGATCAACATTTTGCTGACTCGACTTAGGGAAGTCAAAGGGAAATTTTGCGAAAACTCGTGAAGCATGAATTTGTGACATCAAATTTGAGTCATTGATTGAGTCAGGTTGTGGGTCGTCGATCTGAAGCATCGACATTTCAGAATTTCACGAGTCTGAGGTTCTAAGGAGAGAACCATCCCAAAGTCCCGAGTCATGAAGTTCTGACTTTGCAAAGGAGGAACATGGACCGTTGGATCGTGGGATAGTGAGGAACATTGATCTAACGTGGAAGGATTTCAACATTTTGGGATTCGGGAGGATAGAGATTAATCGCATCAGGAATTCCCGATACGCGAAATCTCGACGTGCTGAAAGTTGGGCCCCAGGTCGTAATCAAGGGTCACATCAGTGAAGAGTTAAGGGAGGAGCTAAAAGACCCGTTATCCCTTTTCGGGGTTTTTGGGATCGAAGGAGTTAGGGGGACTCATAATAGGAACCATGAAGTCCCAAAATATGAAATACCTTTTCGGGTTGAGTTTTTGGTTACCTCCGGTGGTTGTGTAAGAAGAGCTTGTGCCTAGTGCTTGCTCGCATAGGCAGGGTTCATAAAAGAGGACCTGTGGATATTTGTTCATGGGATTCCAATAGGGAATCTAAGAACTACTTCATCTTGATAGATTGAAGAATGATCCTTGACCGAGAGGTCAGCGGACCCTACCGAGGCAAAGGTAGGGGGTCTACACCATGTGTGTAGGTAATGGACATGTCCCTTGAGAGGGATTTGGTGGGTTTGTACTTCTCCCTTGAGAAGAAGTTTGACTCCCACCTCCTTGTGAAGGAGAACCAACAGATGGATAGCCTTGTGTATTTGACCCAAGCAAAGTGGAACCAAGTAAAGTTGATCCCAAAATAGTAGCACTCACTGGGGTGTGAGATGGTTGAGCCGATGAGTTGGTAAGACTAGGGAATCCTCCTAGAATAGGAGGGAGATTCTGCAAACGTCTAGAACAATGAGGATTCTTTGGTTCCCCTATGGTTTTGACTATCAAAGTGAATGTGTGCAAATGGTGACAAGAGAGAAATAAATGAACAAGAGATTTTGTATATTTTTTACCTTCACAAGATAGTATAACTCATAATTGCATGTAATCAAATGAACATCATACATAAGTCAAATGTAAAATAAACAAGCAAGTGGACATGTGGATTTTTTCCGCATGGGGGAACAATAAAAAAAAATGCTCATGTCCTAAAAGACTTATCGCCCTTCCTCTCAATTCAACACTGGGCTTTCCAATAGCACTCGATAGTGGGGTTTGAATCCAACGAAACAGGAACTAGTGAAGGTTGAATTAATTAGTTATAATGATGTGTAAAGGGTGCATATCCCGAAAGAGCTAGCGATATTTCCCAATAGCCACATAAAACCTGATCAAGTTGCGATTGCAACCCATAATCGCCACATGGGTGGATATCCTATGTTTGGCCACTAAGTACCTTGTTCAATGTGCAACATTTAGATTTTTGGCCTCAGAAATGGGTCACGGGCTAGATGCCCTCACAAGAGTTGGGTGACTCAAGGAGGGATGCACAGAACAACCAAACCTTGGCCTTCGACCCTTCATGGGTATCTCCCCACCTTATGGTGTAGGAACACTTGACTTGGAGGATTTGAAATATCCCTATTCTCAACTTCTATTGTTTCAAAATGTGAGAACCTCATAACGGGGGGTTATTTGGATGCTTACCCCTGAGATCCTACCTAAACTAAAAATTTATTTTGGCACCTCCTATGGAGGGAAATTTAGTTCATTCTTAGAAAAAAATTAGATGTGGTAGGCTGAGAGATTGGGGTCATGGACCAACTTCGTTTGAATTAATTGGTGTGGATAATTTCCAAAGAAGTAGTCGGATCTTTCGGAGTTCCTTTGAATAAATCCTACTTCAACCTCCATTATTCTAATAGAAATTATGTGTGTGAGGAGTGTCTTTGTGTGCAAGAAAGTGAAAAGTGTGCAAATATTTTAAAAAGTTAATTGTGAGATTGTAGCATGTGGACTTGTGGTGGTCCTTACAAATATTCTTACCTAGCTTACTATGTGTCTTTGGTACAACCTTGTAGAATATTCAAAGCCCTAAAGAACTAACAATGTGGACATATGGGTCCTTACAAATCCTTTAAACTCCCTAGAATGTTGTCTATACTAAGAAAACTTATGGAGATATCCTAGAATTGTAGACATGTGGGCATGTATGGGCCCATTACTTGATATTTAAACTTACCTAGAGTGTGATATAAACTATGAAAGATTTTTAGAAACTATCCTAAGATTGTAAACATGTGGGCATGTATGGGCCCTTACAAAGCTTTAAGATGATTTCAAAAACTAAGAGGAACCCTAGGGGGGCTTGGTCCTCTCCTAAATGATTTGTTAATGGAGATGAAATATCATTTTAACCATCTTTTCTAATTCCTGATATCACACTAGGGTGCGGGGGAAGAGCATACTTGAGGGTTAAAATTAATTTCTAGTCCCGATTTAAGTGATTGTGTATAAAAATAAATAACTTCAACTTAAAATTTTAAAAGCAAAATGATCCATCCATGTGGCAACAAAGCAAAAGAAAAGAATAGTGATTATTTTTACCCCTATGTACTTATGTTAGCTAACCTTTCTTGTGAGAAAGGACTCTAAGTGAAGAATATTTTCCCTCCAAAGTGCAGGAAAATAAAAATCTGAAGGCTAGGGGCCCTCAAACCATTCATAAAAACCCTTACAATTTGAAAAAACTAGACTTATGTATGGGCTACAGTTATGATAGGTGCATAGAGGGCGCACAATGCACACAATAATGGAGATTTTTTTGCACAGAGTGCACGTCTGTGGGCCTTGAAAGTCTCACACTTCTTGTCACGTGTTGGGGAAGAAATTTCCAAGTGAAATACTGCTTCCTTAGCTCTTAATTTTGACTTTGGTAGGTTGGTCTAGGCCGATTTTGGTACCTGGATGTCAAAAAAATCAAAATGAAGTGCTCTCAAGAATTAAATAGAGAGTAATTTGATATCGATCCCTAGTATGGTCACCAATTTGATACTGACCCCCAGTATGGTCTGCGAAACCAGAGACTCTCGGTTTGATCCCCAGTATGGTCGCCAATATGTTGTGTTGGTTTTGTCACTTGGGTGAGCAAAAAAAAAACACTTGCATTCTTAGTTAAGCCAGCTAAACAAGATATAAGTTTGTGAGTTGATTAAAGAAACCAAATACACATGAAAACAAAGAAATTCAACTAAAAACAACTAAGAAATAAATGTTAGAGAAACTTGAAGAACTAGAACCACGAAAAGAAAAAATTGACCAATATATAGCTACCAATGGATCAATATATTGATAGGGTAAACATCGTAGATAAAGGCAAGGACTTATGAGTCCCCTCTTCCTCCTTGGGAGGGCTCTTGAGTTCCCTAATACATTGCTCTTCTCTTCATACAATGGAAGAAATGACAAATGGTGAAGAAATACAATGTCAATTCCCTGAAGAGGTGAGTGGAATGGCCTATTGCAATGGTGCTTTAATGATTCAAAGAGAAAAGAGGATTCTCAAAGAAAAATTCTTCCAGCATAACAATACCTTGAAGTTCTTATTTTCTTAGCAAACCCATGGCACATATTTATAACATCCATTCATGGCAAGATATAATTCGTTCATAGTGTGAACAAGGGGCATTTTAGGGCACTTCCTAGCCCTTGGCCAACCTCCAATCTATATTTCACTCAGATATGATTGTCAAATAGCGTTGGGGGTCAGACTAAAAGTGGTTGAGGGTCCGAAAATATCCATAAATGCACCGTTCATAGAAGTGCGTGGCTTTTCTTGTAGACAGTCGTGCATCTTGCGCACAGTACACGTTGAGGCTTGTGTTAGCCTATGCATTATGCACATTGTGCATGCTCTTCCTTTGGTGAATTTGCGCACTTTTATTTTTGACCCAAGTATATATTTTTTTGCCTTTTGATGGATTTTGGTGTTGTAGGTGGACTAATTGTTGTTGGCATTAATGTTTTTCTTCAACCATTGTGTGCAATGTTGTAGACAATTTTTCAGTGATAACACCTTTTATGGAGTAAAAAGAAATGGAAGAATAGAAATTGAATAGGATATAAGATAATTCGAATCTTATCACTCAAACCTAGTTAATATAAAGATTAAAAACATGTGAAATCTAAATAAAACATAATCTTCACACAAGAAGAGCTTATAATAGTCTCCAAGAAAAATCAGTGTCTTTATTATCAAAGGTTGTAGATTGAACAAATTTATAACAATATCAAACAAAAACACTCTAAGGTACAAACCAACTCTACTAGATGTAACAATAATAGTCACAATCTAATAAAACAAATCCACCACCACTAGTACTCCACACTAGTAATTAATCTCAATCTCTCTTGGAGGAATAAGAAAAGAAGAAGGGGAAACAATAGCTCAAAAAGTCAAGATATCACAAAGGAAAATTGATCCTTCTTCTCCTTACTTAGTACAATATATAGAACACAAATGAGAGAAGAATGAGTGACATAAAGGGAAATAATAGCACACTCGAAGTATAACACTCCTCATCTCCAATTATACCTGCATGAAATAATAGCCCTGAAATATCTCCACCACACACTAGGGTGCACCTCCTTGAGACCACACACACTCCACAAAGTATAAAATAAAAGTCACTAGATCAAGTGATGGATAAGGCACATAAGTGCATGAAACATGTCATGTAAAATCATCCTCAAACAATCCAAGGTTATGGTGCATATTCAAGAGAGAGTAAACTCCAATAATAACTCAATTTAGTGGATCATACAACTCCTCTAATAATAGGCCAAGAGATAGGCTCTTTCTTATATAAAACGAGGAACTCAAAAGATAGAAAGGAATATTCCTTACTAAGGTGCATGTTTCTAAGAGAAGCTGCATTCCAAAAATAAGTCGACAAAGTAGCAATTTATCACCACAAACTTAGGCTTCCAAAATAGCAAAGTGGATAGCCTAATCTTGGGAAAGGAATAGGTGTAAGAATAGAAACCGCTCTCTCTAGGTAAGGCACATCCTCTCACAGACTAAAATAGAAATTGAGAACTCAAAATAGAAAAATAAATCTCTCTGGAAGAGAATGTGGCTTATAGGCTTTTTTAGCACAAAGTCAAAAGTCAAACCAAGGCAAAAAAGGGATCATTAAAGAGGGTTCACCAATCAAGGTCATATGAAGACCTCATAGGGCTCAATGCTATCCAAAAATA
>ML792351.1:435632-449935 GCA_009831015.1 Picea engelmannii
AAATTGAAAGAAGTATGGAAAAATGACTAAAAACATCGTTGGGAAAAAAAATGAAAATTTTGAAAATAGATGAAAAATAAGCATTTAAAAAAACAATGTGGAAACATTATGGATTGGAAAATTTAAAATTTCAAAATACCACCTAAAAAGGTAGAGGGGTGCTAGCAGTAGCACATTTTTTAAAAATGGGGTAAAAAATGTGGCTCCCAAAAAAGTGAGAACTCTGAAAAGTTCTCGTAAGTTGGTAACTATGTTTAAGTTATGAGTCGATTGTTCTAAAGCTGAAAAATGGTGCATAAATTTATGTAGAAAAACAAAATGAAGCTAGGAACGCAAAACAGTGCAATTGTATGAAACAAATGTTCTTATCTAAGTGCAAAAAATAGAAAGTGAAATGAAGAATTATGGTTGTTTTAGTGAATTAAATGTTTTTTTTTAAGGTATTTTTTGAATTTCATTTATTGTTTTTAAGTTTACAATGCATGGAAATTGGGAAAATGTAAGGCATTTCTCTATTTTTACGATAAAATTAAAATTACAAAGACCTAATCTTGTTGTAACCTATCTAAAACAAAATGAAAATGACCTAAATGCCTACTTAAATATGCCTAAGATGCACAACATTCAATATTTTGATGTGAAAAATCATTTTAAGTGAGAAATCATGAGTTAAGATAGTAAACCAGTGCCTTTTGTTGTGTTGGTTTTGTCACTTGGGTGAGAAAAAACACAACACTTGCATGCTTAGTTAAGCCAGCTAAACAAGACAGAAGTTTGTGAGTTGATTAGAGAAACCAAATACACATGAAAACAAAGAAATGCAACTAAAAACAACTAAGAAATAAATGTTAGAGAAACTTGAAGAACTAGAACCATGAAAAGAAATAATTGACCAATATATAGCTACCAATGGATCAATATATTGATAGGCTAAACACCATAGAGAAAGGCAGGGACTTATGAGTTCCCTCTTCCTCCTTGGGAGGGCTCTTGAGTTCCCTAATAGAGATCTCTTCTCTTCATTCAATGGAAGAAATGACAAATGGTGAATAAATACAATGCCAATTCCCTCAAGAGGTGAGTGGAATGGCCTATTGCAATGGTGCTTGAATGTTTCAAAGAGAAAAGAGGATTCTCAAAGAAGAATTCTTGCAGCATAACAATACCTTGAAGTTCTTATTTTCTTAGCACACCCATGGCACATATTTATATCATCCATTCATGGCAAGATATAATTGGTTCATAGTGTGAACAAGGGGCCTTTTAGGGAATTTCCTAGCCCTTGACCAGCCTCCAAGCTAGATTTTTCTCAGATATGAGTGTCAAATCTTGTTGGGGGTCAAACTAGAAGTGGTTGAAGGGTCGACAGGATCCATAAATGCACCATTCATAGAGGTGTGTGTCTTTTCCCGTAGACAGTCATGCATCTTGCACATAGTGCTCGTTGAGTCCTGTGTTAGCCTGCGCATTGTGCACGTGCTTCCTTTGGTGAATTTGTGCACTTTGATTTTTGACCCAAGTATATAGTTTTTTTCCTTTTGATGGATTTTGGTGTTTTAGTTGGACTAATTTTTGTTGGCATTGATGTCTTTCTTCAACCATTGTGTGCAATGTTGTGGACGATTTTTCAGTGATAATAGATGCCCCCTAATGTGTGAGGTTAGGAGCATATGTATAGCCAAAATACATCAATGTTTCTTTTGTTGAGAGTTCCATTGTAAGGAGGAGTGAAGAGAGGAAATGAAAGAGTAATCCACCAGAGGGAGAGCGAAAATTGTGGGACCCACACCTTTCTCTAGAAAAACAAAATCTGTGTACAAAGGAGGCAGGCATGCCCCATGCTCGTGTCATGAAACCAAAATGTGGGATTGTAACAGATGATAGATGTTGATGTAGATAACTGCAATGCCCTCAGGGGTGGTTGATAACGGCAGATGATAGTTTTGAATGGTGAACGGGCTCTAAAGTGAGTCAAGGATGACAGTAAGAATTGTCGATGACTCGTAGGAATTGATGGCCTAACAAATTTAGAGGTCTTCGGCTAGTATGAAACAACTGCAATAGTCGCATAGTAAGACCCACCGTAACATGGGATTTTGTTGAATTCGAATATTATGGGGGTCAACAGAATCAGAAAGAAATGATTATTCTCTATGTGTCATCTGAGACTCCTAATTGAAAAGGTAATGAGAGTCAAAATACTGTCTCCCTTCTGGAAACTGTGTTGATGTCAACAGGAAGGGAAACACGATGCCAAGAAGCCAAGGGATTCTTGAAATCTAGTGAGTCATAGATGATATCAGGTACTGAAGGGTAACATGAATGAAGTCTATATGTTGTGGGACTCAAGACTTCCCTTGGTTGGGGAATTTTAAAGGATGATTGGCAGGAACCGTAAAACTAGATCTAGTGTCAGGGGGGTGACTAGATATGGGGTTAAACTATGCTAGAGGATAACAACGTGGGAAAACTCATAGATCGTGGGTACATGGACTTGGGATACTCAGGGTTTTTGAACGATTAAGTATGAAAAAGAGTGGATTCCCCAACCAAGGGTGACATGGGTTGCTTTGTCAAGTAAAATAAGGCCATCAAGGATGACGACGAAAAAGCTATGTAAATGCTGGAAACAAAGGCTTTATACAATTACCAAAGAAATAAAGAATAATTCAAGTTCAGTATACATATACATCAATAGGTTCCTGAGTGGAATATGGATTGGCGTGTTAGGGCACAAGTTTGTGAAGTAGAAATAGTGGAGGGTGGAGGCCCCATGGGTGGGTTTTTGTATTAGGTAAATTGATGGAGGACAATCTGCAGATGGGAAAAATGATGGTGGATGAGATGGAGGGCTAATGAAAATGCGGAGATGCAGTTAATACAACTGAGATGATATGACCTGGGAGTCCATTGGGAAGGTTAGAAATATGATGAGAAGAAGGATGGGGTTCATTCTTGGAACTCCATAATACTATTGGGACTCCCATCCCTAAGGGGTGAAATCAGCATGAGTGTCAAGTTACCAAGGGGAACTATGAATGGGACAGCTCATGTGGGGGAGAGTGTTATCAGATGATAGTACCAAAATGTGGTAGAGGTGAAGATACTGTTGAGCTGAATGTAGGGACCCTAAAGGTAAATGTCAGAGGGTTTGACTGGGATATGCAATTGATTTACAGAGGGAATAATTACATGCCAGTGTCAAACATATACCTGAAGGGGCTATAATTTTTGTTGAACAAGTACCTGCACACATGAAAACCAAATACCCGACATGACCAATATCTGATGATAAAGAACATATAGCAGTTATTTGATAAAACTTAAAGTGAGCATGTGTACCTGAACGTGACATGAGAAAAATGCTCCTCCGGGGCCAAGTGTCGATGATAATCTAGGGAATGTGAATGTGTATATGGTAGGATCAGGATCCCATGGCTGAGAACGGATCGAAAAACAGAAGCTCTGGGTTCCTGTAACAGAGTGTGGAAGTTGGGAAAAAAGGGGCTATGTATGGATGGTGGGCCCACAATACCACCTCATTTGTACCTGTTACTATTGATGAGATCACGAAATAGCTATGAGGATATTTCGAGATTGCGGGAGCGTGAGGTTACCGATACGGGAGTGGCGAGAGACAGGTTAGTGGTCCTATCATCCTGCACCTTGTGAATTTCATAGTTTGTAGGTATGGGTTGTACGGAGGGTTGTACAGGGGGTTTTAAGGGTTGGGGCCCAAAAAAGCGTGGGAAAAGGGGGAATACACACACATATGTGTCGCGGGTATAACCCAAATTCCCGCACATAATGTGTGGTTGTCCTTGAAGAAGCCATGCATGTGGGCGCAAGGGTGGGATAGACATGAGTGCATGAGATGTGTGCATGTCTAACTGAAAGTTGCGCACTCATGCATGGATGTATGCTAGACAGATGTTCATTAGTGTGCATTTGTATGAAGCACAGGTGCTCACATGTGCGCAACTATCTAGGGGAAAGTCGCGCACTGTGGGCAGGCTAAGGGGTTGTGATTTTTTTATTTTTTATGATTTTTAATGGATTATGTTGGATGATCAGATGTTTATGTGCAGGTGCAGGTGATCATCAGAGCCTATAGCACAATGTCATTCCACTGGTGAGAGTGCGACTAGGACCGATTACAAGAGGCTGCAAGGGCGCAGTCGGGCATATGGAGACACTTGACAGCCTATGGGTTGCTCAAGTTCTTTGACTGTTCTTTGATACGATCATAGGAGTACGTGCTAAGTTTTTGGTTAGGATGTGGGGCATTGATCTGCAGTGCTTCATTGTGAGGGGGGAGCAGCTAAAATTCTCTGCTACAGAGGATGTATACTTTCTGACAGGGCTCCCAATTTGTGGGATGGCTCTAGCCGATGATCCCCATATGCCTAGGGAGGATTGGGTGGAGACCATGGCAGCATGACACTGTATTGGGATGAACCCTATGTCGGATTCGGTTGTTTGTACTGAGGCCATAAATGACCTCTTGAGTGAGTGCATCGCAGCGATGGTGGTGAGGATCTACGGATCCTTAGGTACTCAGCAGATCACTCGGGATCAACTGAGGGTGGTGGAGCAGGTCCTGGATGGGGACCTGTTTGCATGGGGTGTGTTGATGCACACCAATATTTGTTCCTAGTTGAACCAGTGTTGACGAGCTGACTTCGATGAATTTGCGTTCGGGTCCATGCTAGTGGCTTGGTTTTTGGAGAGGATGCCTCTACTGTTCTCGAGGATTCTTCTAGAGCCAATAGGGTGGTAAGAGTTGCGACTGATGTAGTGGGCCCATGTGTTTCTCAGCATGGAGGAGGTGAGGGTGAACACTACTTCATGGAGATGGTTGCATGAGTGTGGCATCATATGCCACAGGTTATATTTCATTATCCATACATGGGTATGGACTATTGACAGGATCCAAACATGGTGCTTCCTCCTTGGGAGGACTAGGAACAGAGATGTATGTGTTGTATGTGTTTATGTTTTTGTGATTTGGATAGATAACATTTATCATATATGTATATGGATTCTGACACTATCTCTGGTGTTGTTTTGCATATGTGGGACCTCGAAGATTAGAGGTAGAGGTCATCGGGAAGCTAGCTCGATGGGAGCCAGCTCGACAGGAGCCTGTAGAGCTGAGGGGGGGAGATCCTCAGGAACCTTGAGTGTTGATTTTGTATATATATATGGGTTTATGGGCCCAGTTTTGTATAGGTTATTGGATACCCATTTTTTTGTACTCATAGGGGTGAGGGGACTCAGAAGCCTACAAGCGATTGTATACGTATATTTTTTGTAAAACATTGGGGACCTTCATGACATATAAATGATGGATACATTTTGGATCATTCATGTGTTTATGCTTTATGTTTTTATTTATGATGTCTATTCTATGTGTTTTGATAGATGTGTGATGCTATGTATATGATGTTTTTTAATGTGACAAATGCCAATCTAATACTAGGTTAGCCATGTGATCTACTACTTGATTAAGTATTCTTGGAATATGTGTGAATGCGATGGAATTAAAGTTGTGATATATGATTCTAACTTGCAGGTATTTGCAAAAGAGGAAAGGATCATGAACATGATATGCATTGTTGAGTTGCAGGACGAAAAGATGGGAATCTAATAGAACTCTAAGGGGATGAATGTGGTGGTCACTGGCCTCGGTGAGCAAACCAATGATGGAATCATATTCTCCTTTGGTGTTGGTGGTTGATCCCAAACATATGCCACTGGAATAAGGGGTTATAGAGGGCCCAAGTGGCCAAAGAGAGATTCTGGGTCCAGTAGCTAGAACCATCGGCATAACCGATGTGGTAGGTTGAGGGATGATGCATCTATCAATAACATGGATGATAGATCAGACATGAGAAGTGATGGTGTTAAAGAAGACTAAAAACTCTACAAATTTTATAAAGAGAAACCTAAGGTAGGGGGGCTATGCTTAGGCATAAAAATTCTTTAATTACAACCCGTTGACGGGTTCCTTGAGAGGGTGGCCTTTTGGAGAGGCTAAGATGTATGCACCTTTAGTGAGCCAATGTTGGATGATGAAGGGGCCATGCCATAATGATTCGAATTTCCCATGGTCTAGAGTGTTGTGGGTGATATCATAGGCTAACACTAGATCACCTTCATTGAATGAGCGAAGGTTGACATGGAAGTCGAAGGTGGATTTGGATCGTTTTTTAGCTGCCTCATTTTGTTGTAATTAAGATCGATGATCTTCATCAAGCGACTCTAAGGTGTTTCTCCATTGGATCAATGTCAGGTAATATCTCTATGGAAGTGCATAGTGTGGGGATTTCGCACTCAATAGGGAGGGTGGATTTGATCCCATGGATGAGATGGAACAATGTAAAATCGATGGCATTTTTTATTGTTGTGCGATAAGCCCATAAAGTGGAAAACAACATATGATGCCAGTTGGTCTTATGTTTGTTGATGGTACGTTATAGCATGGTTTTGAGGACTTTGTTGACAGCCTCAACCTTCCCGTTGGACTGAGATATAGTGACACAGTAAGCAGAGAAAACCATGTACACGAGTAGCGTAGTCTGGGACAAAGAAACGTAAAAAGTTGGCTTTTCCTTGTAAGCTTTGTAGTTGTCATAAATTCCTAGGTGGTATAATTTATGTGATAGCTTGGACCTTGAGGGGGTCCACAGTGATTCCATGTTGGGAGATAATGAACCCAAGCAGGCACCCGACATGACACAAAAGACACACTTGAGGGGTTTCAAGCAGATATTATATTGCCAACATCGTTGGAAAATGATGTGTAAGTCATCTAAATGTTGGGTTCGCTTTTGGATCGATCAGTGAGGTCGTCCAAATACATGAGTATGATGCGAGAAAGATAATGAAAAAAATAGGTCATGGCCCATTGAAACGTAGCACCGACATTTTTGAGTCTGAAAGGCATGACGTGATAAGAAAAGGTACCCTAAGGGGTTGTAAAGGCAGTTTGGTACTGATCTATTGGATGGATTTGAATTTGATTATAGCTGGAGAACCCATCCATAAAGGAAAATGCTTCATGTTCAGCATAGTCATCGATGATTTGGTCAATGAAAGGGGTTTGGAAGTTGTCTTTGGGAAAAGCATGGTTGAGATCGCAAAAATCTGTGCAGACACGAATAGTGCCCCTTTTTTTGTTGACGAGGATGGGGTTGGAGACCCATCAAGTGTACGCAATAGGGTAGATGAATACAACAATGCGTAACTTGTCAATTTTTTATTTGATAGATGCATCTTTGGATGTGTGCAGGGAGCTTTGCTTTTGACGAATGGGGGCGATATCCGGCCAGGTGTCGATTCAATGTTCGACTATAGAAGGATCGAGGCCAGGAATCTTCGTATATGACTAGGAAACAATATCCCGGTATTCCTTAAAGAGAGCTACGTAAGAAGTGAATTGTTCAGGGGAGCATGCGGCCCCAATGGTGATTTCTTCTATGATTCTTGGTTTAATGGAAATGTCAATTTTGACAGTGGGGGATATATTGGCCATGTGGCCTTCATCAAAGCATCAAGGGCAGGGATAGGGTATTTGAACCAGTAAATATGCCTCGGAATAAAATCCTTGGTTTCAATTACGCACAGGGAGGCTTGGGTAGGAGGGTGAAAGGCCTCTTGTGAAAGGAAAAGTGCTCGATGATGGAGTGCATTCCATGGGCAATCAGGGGTAGTTAGTTCTGCCAAGATATCCTCATCCTAGTGGAAAATGAGAGAATATAGGGGATCTTAGGAGGTGGCGGGGGAACTGTTAATGGGTAAGTTTTATTCTCCTTAGGGTGTCAGGACATAGAACAGATATCATGTACAGGGTGTAAGGGCCCGCTGGACATAAAGTAAATGTCACGATACTGTGAATGGTACCTCGTTCACTTGGGGACTAACGATGGGACATAATGAATGTCAGTAATGTGAGACTCCATGGGGAGTGACTGGGAGGGATCTGGATGAGACGTGTGGTGTATTGCGGTCAATGTTTTGCAGAATTAAGGCCGAGGTGGGCAGTGATGAGTGTAATGGCCATATTTTTAGCATATGGTACAAGAAAATTTGGTTTGTAACCCTTTATTGTGTGTGTTTGAGGACTTCGTAGTAGCAATGGATGTACTTGGTGGAGTAAAAAGTAATGGGGTTGCTTTAGGGAGTTGGATAAGATTGTGTAACTCGGGAAGAGTAGGACATCTGTTAGTGGGGTGTCCTTCTCTTTCGCATAGTACGCAAGGTGGTTGAACTTAGGGAGGAAGAGGATTTATGGGATCGTTATTCCTTCATCTGTCCCCAGGGTTGGTGGTGTTGCTGCTAATTGGGGGTGGGGGTGGTGTGGCAGGAGCCTATACTGGGATCTGCATCGGTAATCCCTAAGTCAGAGGAGGGAGAGATGGTGTAGGAACCATAGTGGATGGATGGAGATACCATACAGGGACAACAAGAACCATGTTTGGAAGGATGAGAGTAGTAGCTACCTGTAATGCTTGGAATCTAGGTGGGGGGTAGAAAAAGGGAATTTGGGTAATGCCTTGGGGGACTGTCTCCCAAACCGAGATTTTCTCCTAGAGGGGGGGGGCAATCTGGGACAAGTGGTGCAGTGGGGTTCTTAGGGAATTCTTGAGGTAACAGTTCATCGACTGGTGGAATTTTGATGTGGGGAAAGGCCTATGTGAGAGGAGTAGTGTCTTGGATATCTATTCCATTAGAAGATACAACACACACTTGTGCAGAAATAGAAGGGTGTAGGAGAGGTTGTGCTCTGTGATATTCCCCCAACAAGGATGGGTCCTTGAATATTTCAGGGCCCATGTTGATCACTGAAAAATCATCTAAGATAGTGCATACAAGGGGGAGAATGTTATCAATGTTGGTGGAATTATTAGGCTTGTAATGTGTAATTTGGTCGATGGTGACGATTTTCCCGTTGCGGGGGAACATCATTGTCTGAAAAACAGAAGAGTCTATCACCTTCATAGAATACATGTAGCTATGCCCTAAAAAGATATTGTAATCAAGTGGGGCGTCGATATCTTCAATGTCGATAAGGATGATTTTTCCCCCAAGTTCAATAGGGACATTTTGGAAGATCCCTTCGGGGGACGATGGGCGACCGTCGTAATATCTCAGAGTGATGGTCGATGGTACTAGCTCAGGTGAGCCGAGTTTTTTCCATACTAATTTGGACATGATTCATGTGGATGCACCTTCATCAATGATGCATCGATGAACTGTGATGTTCTGGATCTTAACTGGTATCTGAAAATATACCAGGGTAGGGAGGCGTGGTTCTCCGCTATCTAGATCAAAGATGATAAGTGGAGTATCAGCTGGGTCAACTTCCCACAAGGTGGAAACCAAGAATTTCTGTTGAGATGGATAGGTTTGGAGGACCTCCAATATTGACATGGCTACAAGAGACTGTGCTAAGTCATCGACCAAACTGTAGTTATGTTCTTCCCTAGCATGAGGGTTATGTACATTCTGTCGTAACGACATGCGGGGTACACGGGGGTTTGGTTCAGTGTTAGGGCATGGAATCATAAATGGTTTTTTGGATTTATTTGGAGCCACTTCTGAGGTGGTTGGGGTAGAGTCAAGAGACAGGCCATATTGATGACCGTGTGTTTGCAGAAGAATCTCTTCTTCGCTGGTAAGGAGGATATTGAAGTCGGCCGGATTTCCAAGTTGATTGGGACCTAGGTTTTGATATTGCCCCATTTGTGGTGGGGATGGGATTATCTCTTGTTGGTTATTCATCACACCTTGGTGTGGAATAGGGTTTTACAAAATGGCTAGAGGTGGTGGTTGCAAATAATGTTGTGGGGTCGGCTGAGGGGTAGGCGACGCTAGAGGTCATTGTGTGTTCATGGATTCTTTCATCCATTTGAAATCGGTGATTTGGGGAAAATGGTGAGTATAATGTCCATAATCGCCACATAGAGAACAAGCGAAGTTAGTCCTGATGTTATTGTTCTTCCCTTGTCATGGTTGATTATTATTGTTTCTCCCTTGGGGGTTTTGGTTTCCTTGATTCTGGTTGCCCCCAGCGGGACAGTTTTGTTGGGGTTTATTTCCTCCTGGTCTCAGGTTGTTAGTGTTTCAGTTTTTTCCTTTCTTCTTGGAATTATTCTGTTGATAAGATGGATTTTCCGTATTCAATTATTCAAAATTATGAACTTGTTGAATGGGAGAGGGTTGAACAAAGTTAACATCGGCATGTGGTTGTCCTTGTGGAGGAGAAATCAGATAGGGAGGACTAGGAAATGGAAAATACAGATTTTTTTTTGAAGATGATCCATATAGTGTGTAGGAAGTTGAATAACTTCCACTATTGTTGGGGTTATATGCGGGGTTTGAGGGTGAAATCGTACTTGGTTGAGACACCAGATGCATCATGGGTACCGATGGGGGTCCACCCAATGGTGGAGGGGTAGCAACAGGATATGACTATTGGTGAGTGGGAGGAGGTTAATAAGATGTCCCTCCATATGGTTATGGATATTGATGTGCACCATAAGTGGGTAACGGGTGGTCGTAATGGTTGAGATGGGTCATAGAACCAACCAACACATCTGCAGCATGGGACATCCTAGGTTTTTCTTGGCCAAATGGTATGGGTCGGGGTGCATCAAGTAATACTATGTACAAGTAACCTGATTCAGCATAGATGAGGTAAAATTGTTGGGCCTTGCTGATGGCTTCCTCTTCTAACTGAGGAAAAGTGGATGATACATCCTTGGCAATAATAGACACAAGTGATTTAAGAAACCAATCAAAACGTTGTTCTTTGGTGGTTTCCGCTTTACACAAACTACGTCGTCGACGCCATTCATGGATGTGGTCAGCGATATGGATAGCAGTGGTTTCTTTGAACTCGGAGAGGAGTTCTAAGCCAGTATCATGACAAACTGGTAGTTGGGAAAGGGAAAAAAAGGCCTTGGTCAATGATTCAAAGGTCACATGCGACCCTAATTTTTTGTGCACATACCATTTGGCTGATGAACCAGTGAGGGTTCTTTGAAATAACCTTAAGTGGATGGAATCATACATCATGTTGTTTGAAGAGCACCATAAGTGTAAGGTCATAACATGGTTGGCGGGATCTTCCCCTAGTTTTCATTCAAACTTCATAATATATGAAGGCAATTTTGTATGCATATTGGGCCAAGTGGGGTCATGCAAAATGGGGTCATTCATGAGTTTGGTTAAATTAGGAATGTTGAGTGATTCCAAGTATGGCATAGGGATATTTTGCAGAGGATTAGTTCCAGCCATCATGTGTAGGTAATGGACCTGTCCCTTGAGAGGGATTTTGTGGGTTTGTACTTCTCCCTTGAGAATAAGTTTGACTCCCGCCTCCTTGTGAAGGAGAACCAATAGATTGATGGCCTTGGGTATTTGACCCAAGAAAAGTGGAACTAAGTAAAGTTGATCCCAAAATAGTAGCACTCACTCGGGTGTGATATGGTTGAGTCGATGATTTGATAAGACTAGGGATTCCTCCTAGAATAGGAGGGAGATTTTGCAAGCATCTAGAATGACGGGGATTATGTGGTTCCCCTATGGTTCTAACTAGAAAAGTGAATGTGTGCAAATGGTGACAACAAAGAAATAAAGGAACAATATCTTTTGTATATTTTTGACATTCACAAGATAGTATAACTCATAATTGCAAGTAATCAAATGAACATCATACATAAGTCAACTATAAAATAAACAACAATGTGGATAGGTGGATTTTTTCCGCGTGGGGGAACAATAAAAAAAATGTTCATGCCCTAAAAGACTTATCGTCCTTCCTCTCAATTCAGCACTAGGATTTCCAATAGGACTCAATAGTGGGGTCTGAATCCACCGAAAGAGGAACTAGGGAAGGTTGAAGTAATCAGTTATAATGAGTGGTAAAAGGTGCATATCCCGAAAGAGCTGACGATATTTCCCAATAGCCACACAAAATATGATCAAGGTGCAATTGTAGCCCAAGATTGCCCCCTGGGTGGATATCCTATGTTTGTCCACTAAGTACTGTGGTCAAAGTGCGACATTTAGATTCTCGGCCTCAGAAATGGGTCACGGGCTGGATTCCCTCACAAGAGTTGGGTGACTCAAGGAGGGATGCGTAGAACAACTAAACCTCGTCTTTCGACCCTTCACGGGTATCTCCCTGCCTTATGGTGTAGGAACACTTGACTTGGAGGATTTGAAATATCCCTATTCTCAACTTTTATTGTTTCAAAATGTGAGAACCTGATAACAGGGGGTTATTTGGATGCCTACCCCCGAGATCCTACCTAGACTAAAAATTTATTTTGGCACATCTTGTGGAGGGAAATTTAGTGCGTTCTTAGAAATTTTTTAGATGTGGTAGGATGAGAGATTGGGTTCATGGAACAACCTAGTTTGAATTAATTGGTGTGGATAATTTAGAAAGAAGTAGTCGAATCTTTTAGAGTTCCTTTCAAGAAATCCTACTTCGACCTCCACTATTCTAATAGAAATTATGTGTGTGAAGAGTGTCTTTGTGTGCAATAAAGTGAAAAGTGTGCAAATATTTTAATAAGTTAAGTGTGATATTGCAGCATGTGGACTTTTTTTGGTCCTTACAAATCTTCTTACCTAGCTTACTATGTGTCTTTGGTACAACCTTGCGGAATATTTAAATCTCTAAAGAACTAGCAATGTGGACATATGGGTCCTTACAAATCCTTTAAACTCCCTAGAATTTTGTCTATACTAAGAAATATTATGAAACTATACTATAATTGTAGACATGTCGGCATGTATGGGCCCATTACTTGATATTTAAACTTCCCTAGAGTGTGATCTAAACTAAGAAATATTTTTAGAAACTATCATAAGATTGTAAACATGTGGGCATTTATGGGCCCTTACAAATCTTTAAGATGATTTCAAAAACTAAGAGGAACCCTAGGGGGGCTTGGTCCTCTCCTAAATGATTTGTTAAGGGAGTGTTATAGCAATATTTTCCTCACACTATGCAATCTTGCACATAACGCCTTTTTCCATTTCCCCATGCAGACTTATCATCCCTGTTTGTAAAATCTAGAACCAAAAATACATATTTTTCTACATGTACACATATTTCCTACTGTCAACTCCTCAAATAAACTTGTCAATTTATGGGTTTTCCTTTAGGTGTTAGGTTGTCACTTCAAATTATTCTTATTTTATTTGGATACAAGTTTAGGTTTTTTCTTTTATTCTAAAAATAAATGAGGCCCATGAGGTTTCTTTTTGTAAATTAGTTTGACTCACTTTCAGCAGCTAACCAACGTCCGAAACATTCATTGTTCGTTGTGGAAAGAGATAGCTTTCAATAGCTAAGGACGTCGTTTAATCAGTTAAAAGCGTTCTGGAAAGTGACAAAGCGCGAAAGGTTTGACAGACAGTTCACACGTGGCGCGTTGTGGAAAGTACCTACTTCCTACGGCTAAGGAACATTTTCAAGGGATGTGGCATGTTGTTTCACTTTCCGCGGCTAAGGTGAGTTTCCTATCAAACGGTGCGTTGTGGAAAGTACTCACTTTCCGCAGCTAACAGGGATTTTCAAAGGAGTCGCGTGCTGGTGAAAGTAGCAAGCGAGCGTGATGGCAGAGGTGTTCTCCAAGCACCGTAGCTGCATGAAGCGGGAATCACGTGCTCATTATCCATGCATGCACGAAATGATGAGGTGATCACCCCCCACGTCAAAACAAAATCCGAGACATGCGCTGGTGGAAGCGGGCAATCATAGAAGTTCAAGCTTGTGTACCAGGATATGACGGTAATTCGAAATCTTTCCAGAACCCACGCGCAACTATCATCACACCCGAAATGGAAAGTTTGCATTCGACGATGCAGGTACAGAGGAGGTTCAGAGGACCTGACACCATCAAATCAGGTAGAATCGGCATATCACAGGTTGTTTCCAAAATACACTCAAGGTTTGCATTTGACCCAGCAAAGAGTCGAAGCCGAGACTGCTTTCAGTAGCGCAGAACAAGGGTTCGACTAAAGAGGTTGCAGGAATTACAGTGGTCAAGTGCCAGAGCTGCAGAATGGTGAAAAAACGCGGTGGCCTTTTGCTTAAATGAGAACTCAACAATCTATCCTTTCTGGAATCACATCCCAAGGTTCAGAGACATTTTTCAAACGCGGGTTGCATGGAATTTGTAAAAAGGTTGCAAACTGGGTGTCATCAAGCCACAGCTGAAGCCTTCGCAATGACATTTGATGGCAACAGAGCTCGGGTGGGTTCTGTGGAAATCAAGGTG
>ML792351.1:456202-470443 GCA_009831015.1 Picea engelmannii
GATTGAGAAAGAAATTAAGAAACTCCTTGATGCCAAGATCATAGTTCCCTTGAGATATTCCAAGTGGATTGCCAATCTGGTGATCGTGAGGAAAAAGAATGGGGAGGTAAGGTTGTGTGTAGATTTCAGAAACTTGAACAAATTCTCAAAAAAGGACAACTATCCTCTTCCTAAAATGGAAGACTTGTTACAGAGGATTTCAGGGGCAAAGGTCATGTCCTTTCTCGATGGCTTTTCTGGGTACAATCAGGTGGCTGTCCATCCGGACGATCAGGAGAAGACTACGTTCACCACTCCTTGGGGAACCTTTATGTACTCCAAGATTCCCTTTGGACTAATGAACGTCGGGGCTACATTCCAAAGGGCCATGGATATAGCATTTGTGGGAGAGAAGGACAAATTCGTCCTCATATACCTTGATGATATTACTGTGTATTCCAACATCCATGAGGAACATTTGAATCATCTGAAAAGAGTATTCTTAAAGTGCAGACAATTTGGGATCTCACTGAATCCCAAGAAATCCCAGTTTGCTCTAAGAAGGGGTAAGCTCTTGGGTCACATTGTTTCAGCTGAAGGTGTCATGATCGATCCAGCACGGGTGGAGGCCATTCAAAAGCTATCCTTGCCAAGGTCAAAGAAGGACATTCAGTCATTACTTGGTAAGATTACTTTTGTCAGGAGGTTTGTGCCTAAATTTGTTGAATTAGTCAAACATATAACTTGCATGCTGAAAAAGGGGGCTGAAGTAAAATGGACAGACAGTGCGAAGAACTCTTTTCAGGATATCAAGCAAGCGGTCATAGAATCTCCTATTCTGATCAGCCCAGATTACAGTAATACATTCTATATATTTTCTTTTGCTTCATTTGACACGGTAGCAGCAGTCATACTCGAGAAAGACGAGGAATATTTTGATCATCCAGTGGCCTTCTTCAGCAAGACTCTCCGGGATGCTGAGCTAAGGTATGACCCTATCGAGAAATAGGCTTACGCTCTTATAAAAGCTCTAAAAGCATTCAGAATTTATATTCTTCATTCAAAGGTCATAGCATATGTTCCTTCGTCTTCTGTAAAAGATGTTTTAACTCAGCCGTATATCGATGGAAAAAGGGCGAGATGGATAGCCAAAATGATAGAATTCAATATTGAGGTAAAGCCCACCAAGCTGGTGAAAGGCCAGGGCCTTGCCAAACTTTTGGCAGAGGAAAATCATAAGTTGCTTGACATTAATTTCATAGCAGAAATTTCAGCAAATTCACAGGCAGATTTGACAGCAGAAGGGCAGCATGAAAGTCAGCAAGTAGCGGAGCATTTGTCTTCCTGTGAATGGTACACGGGCATCATACACTTTTTGTGAGAACTTGAAGTTCCTCCTGAACTCAGTCTAACTCAAGCTCGGGCTCTCAAGCTTAGAGCTATTAAATTTTGCATCTATAACAATCTGCTGTATTGGAGGGATCATGCCGGCCTGCTCCTCAGGTGTTTGGATAAAGAAGAGGCTGTTGAAGTAACATATCAATTTCATTCAGCTGACTGTGGAGGTCATCACTACTGGAAGACCACATCTCATAAGATTCTGAGGGAGGGATATTATTGGCCTTTTTTTTTTGCTGATGTGTGTTCGTTTTTCAAATCATGCGACAAATGCCAGAGATTCACCGGTAAGCAGCAGCTGAAATCCTTACCCTTGAGACCAATTGTGGTAAATGGACCTTTCCAACAGTGGGGCTTGGACTTAATCGGCGAAATAAATCCTGCATCCAATGGCCAGCACAAGTGGATCTTGGTAGCCACTGACTACTTCACAAAGTGGATCGAGGCGGTCCCTACACAGAATGCTACACATCAGGTGGTCATAAAGTTCCTTTACGAAAATATTCTGAGCAGATTTGGATGTCCCAAAAGGTTGGTGGCAGACAATGCAACAGTGTTTAAATCAGAAGCATTGATGGACATGTGTGAGTCCATGGGCATTCAGTTGGTACATTCGACTCCATACTATCCTCAAGGTAATGGCTTAGCCGAGTCGTCAAATAAAAGCATGATAAATATTATAAGAAAATTGTTAGAAGAAAATAAAAAGAGCTGGGATTCCCAATTGAAATTTGCTCTGTGGGCAGACAGAGTAACCATTAAAAAGTCTATAGGAACTTCCCCTTTCAAGTTGGTTTACGGTACTGACGCAATCTTCCCTATTCAGTTAGTACTACCTGTGGCTAAGTTCTTTCAGGAGGAGCAGGCTGAACATAATGATATGGTAAGAAGGATGCTGGATTTGGTTGAATTGCAACAAACTCGGGAACAGCTGGTAGACAGGTCAGAAGCACATCATATGCAAGTCAAAAAGACGTTTGATAGGAAGGCCAAAAGGGACATTTTTCAGATTGGTGACTGGGTGCTAAAGTGGGATACTCTTCGACAGGAAAAAGGAAAGCACGACAAATTTGATTCCTTGTGGACGGGCCCTTTTATGATCACTCAAGTGCAAGACAACAACACTTTCATTCTGCAGAACCTGGAGGGTGACGAAGTGTTCAGTGGCCCGGTAAACGGGCATTTTCTAAAACTTTACTTCATCTGAGGCTGTTAAGCCTAGACCTTTTAGTGTTAGTTTCTTTTTGTTTTCAATAACTCCATGCCCAATGGAAATACTAGCATATAGATTAGTTCTTAGGTTTTTCTCCAGGAAAGGCACAGCTTCTGCGGTTCTTGAAATCTCACAGGGAGGTGTTCATCCCCAATAGGAGCCAGTGTTAACTCCTCAAATAAACTTGTCAATTTATGGGTTTTCCTTTAGGTGTTAGGTTGTCACTTCAAATTATTCTTAGTTTATTTGGATACAAGTTTAGGTTTTTTCTTTTATTCTAAAAATAAATGAGGCCCATGAGGTTTCTTTTTGTAAATTAGTTTGACTCACTTTCAGCAGCTAACCAACGTCCGAAAGATTCATTGTTAGCTGTGGAAAGCGATAGCTTTCAACAGCTAAGGACATCGTTTCATCAGTTAAAAGCGCTGTGGAAAGTGACAAAGCGTGAAAGGTTTGACAGATAGTTCACACGTGGGGCGTTGTGGAAATTACCTACTTCCTACGGCTAAGGAACATTTTCAAGTGATGTGGCATGATGTTTCACTTTCCGTGGCTAAGGTGAGTTTCCTATCAAACGGTGCGCTGTGGAAAGTACTCACTTTCCGCAGCTACCAGGGATTTTCAAAGGAGTCGCATGCTGGTGAAAGTAGCAAGCGAGCGTGATGGCAGAGGTGTTCTCCAAGAATCGTAGCTGCATGAAGCAGGAATCACGTGATCATTATCCACGCATACACGAAATGATGAGGTGATCACCCCCCACGTCAAAACAAAATCCGAGACATGCGCTGGTGGAAGCGGGCAATCATAGAAGTTCAAGATTGTGTACCAGGATATGACGATAATTCGAAATCTTTCCAGAACCCACGCGCAACTATCATCACACCCGAAATGGCAAGTTTTCATTCGGCGACGCAGGTACAGAGGAGGTTCAGAGGACCTGACACCATCAAATCAGGTAGAATCAGCATATCATAGGTTGTTTCCAAAATACACTCAAGGTTTGCATTTGACCCAGCACAGAGTCGAAGCCGAGACTGCTTTCAGCAGCGCAGAACAAGGGTTCGACTAAAGAGGTTACAGGAATTACAATGGTCAAGTGTTGGAGCTACAGAATGGTGAAAAAATGCGGTGGCCTTTTGCTTAAATGAGAACTCAACAATCTATCCTTTCAGGAATCACATCCCGAGGTTTAGAGACATTTTTCAAACGCGGGTTGCATGGAATTTGTAAAAAGGTTGCAAACTGGGTGTCATCAAGCCACAGATGAAGCCTTTGCAATGACATTTGATGGCAACAGAGCTCGGGTGGGTTCTGTGGAAATCAAGGTGGACGAGAAGCTTATCGCAGCAGCTATAGGGTTACCGATGACTGGTCAAAGATGGTTTAAAACCACGGCTCCAAAAAATCAGGATTTCAAGTTCTATTTGAAAGATGGATACAAGCACAAAGCCTGGAGTAAAGGTATGCTCGTTTCATACCTGGATGAAGAGTGGCAGCATTTATTCAAAGGCATTCAGTTATATATTACATCAGAAAGGAAGATACGACAAGTTGATGATGTATCACTTTAAACTGATGGATCATTTTACAGGCAAGACTCTTATCAATTTGCCTTACTTTTTATATCACAGATTGTCTAAAGTCTGCAAGAGAATTAGAGCCCAGCCTTTAAGCTTGAAAGCTGCCCTATGTCACCTAGGACTCATAAAACTCATCATTCTACAAGAATTGAAGCAACAGGGGAGAAGTTGGGAACACTTCCTATTCTGGGAAGGTTTTGAAACTCAAAATCAAACTGCAAATGAACAGATGGCAGGATCAAAGAAGAAAGCCTCTCCTCAGAGCAGCGTAAGAAGAAGAAGGGCCATACCAGTACCTTCAGAGGACAGGGTATCAGGGGTGAAACCTCACAGTTTGAAAAGGAAATTGAATTTCGAGCATACTACAGAGCCGACTATACAGCAGGACTCAGGACACCCTACACAACAGAGTACAGGGAAGAACATCCTCAATTTATCTTACTCAGATTCAGAGTCTGAACAGAAAGATCAGTGCCCTGCCATCAAGAGCTCTGAAAAATCTGCAGAATGTGCTCAAAACTATGAAACCTTAAATCAAACAGAGCAAGGAGAATCGTTAAAGAAACCTAGATCAAATAAATCCTAGAGAATCAAACACCTCAAAGAGGTAATTGCTCAACAGGAAGTTCTGGAGCGGGTGATAAAGGATAGATATAAAAAGTTGTCTGAAAACTTTGCCAAGACGAATGCATCATTCGAAAGGTTGGCCAAGGAGAGCGTTAAAGAGAAAAAGAAGAAGGAAAATCTCATTATAAACTGCAGCAGATTAAGATTGCTTGCCCGACACCTCAAGAAGCGGATCAGGGGATTGAAACAAAAGCTGAAACAAAGGTCTCATCCAGACTTGATAGTTCTTGCTCAGGTGGCAGTCAATATGCAAGGGGAGAAGTCAGATGTTAATTGATTTTGGTTTGAAATCAATTTTGGAAGCGAAGGTTCTTTTGTGCACTATCGGAACTTTCAACAGCGCCAGGCTACTATTCCGTTACCCGTTAGCTGTGGAAAGCGATAGCTTTCAACAGCTAACCCATGAAAAGTTCCAACGGTTGTGTTGTTGAAAGCTGGGCGAACAGTTTTGGAAGCCAACAACGCAACAGTTCATTTCAAACGAGTTTCAAAGGTATGCCAATGTATCAGGGAAGTAGAAGATCGAATGCTAGCAGTTCAACCTCAGAGATTCGAGGGATTTTGGTTACACATCAAAGAACCATTTCCTAAAAACTCGGCCACGAATACTGGAAATTTCAACAGTCATACACAGCTGTCATTTTATTCTATCACACTGCAGATGCTGAAGCTGAAGGAGGAAATTGGCGACGTTTTGAAGACTGAAGACAGATTTGATCACTTAATTTAGCTGTTGAAGATTTTAATTTTAGAGTAGTTCAAGTAAAATAGAACTGTTTTCATTTAATGACAGATCCATGTTTTTAGGATCTGTTCAACTATCTGTAAAGGCTATAAAATGCCTATTTTGATATCAAACAAGGGTTCAACTCTGAATACTATGATTCTGCCTCTGTAACACACATACTTATTCTTATTTTATGAAAAATTTCAAGCTTCTTTCAGTTGGGTGGTCAGATTTTCTTCTTCTGTTTGCTTATAGTTTATGAGTGAAAGCTCTTTGTTGATGCTCATTCAATTTTGTAGTGACTGTCATCTCACTGGTTAATTGTTTTAGTTGATGATCATAATCTATTTCCTCGGTTATTAAACCCATTGTACTTGTTGGTATGAAGTGTAATCTGGTGTAATAGCTGATTTCTTCCCTCATTTAATCAAATTGTGTCTAACTACATGACTAGAAAGCCTTGTGAGATTTCGTATTTCTAGACAGTCTTGAAAACACAGCCCAGACCTTGGATATTCATTTTGATCCACCAAACCACATCAAATATTAAGAAAATGTTTCCAAAAAGAGTTAGTTACCAGGCATCTCCGACTTACAGCCTAGGAGAGTTTCCTGGAGTGATAACACCTACTATACAATATGCGTATACATAGTTTGCTCCACCACAGCCCATGTGCATCGGGATTTGTTCCAGAAAATGAAAATCAATGTCGGGTTTCCATGTCACGAAAAGAGATCTATGATCCTTGGCCTTTCATATACTGGAAACATTCCCACTCAGCCCTTCAGTTCCATTTTGAAGGATATAAATGGGCCAATTCTGAGCAATGGAAAGGGAGAAAGAATTCAACTTTGGGAGAAAAGTTAGTCTGGAGAAATTATTTACTTCATATTGAATCTGCATCCCTTTTTCCTTTAAATCTGAACACAGTGTTCAACCCCCAAGCTCTTCCCTTATTGATCGAGAACCTCATTGTTTCTCTCTTATGATATTGCCTTTGGTGGAGGATTGAAGTGTTGGAGGCCCAGCTGGAAGGAACTTACTTTCTCGGTTCCAAACCATGCCGACATAGAAGTCTGTAACATTTTCACTTCTGCTAATCATATATTAATAGAAATACTCTTTTCCTATCCAATTGATCTCTTACAAATATTTGAATTATTATTCCATGGCCATATTTGTCATGTTTATTAATGGATTATGCTATTGAATGTAATAACATTATATAATATCACCATATGATTTCTTTTCTTAGTTGTTGAGTACTAGTTGCAGGGCTATTTCTTTGGGTTAAGTGCTCAACGGTGGACTTCATCGAACGTATGGATGAGGTAGGCCTTTTATCTTGTTTTGATAGCATATTTGTTTATATAACATACTTGAGAAGAGAGTTGATTTCTGCAATCATTTCCATCTATTGTGGTTTACCCTAGCCATAGATATATATTCCTCGTAACAGAATTGGCGACCATATTGGGGACTGAATCTTCTTTCTTAGGGTTTGGAGTACTTTTCTCCTTAGATTTCTCTCGTTCATCTTGTGTTTCTTGTTGTATCATTACTTGACAGCCTTTTTTCACTATGGGTCTGAGTTTTCATCCTTTCTCCCTTGCCTGACCTTGTTTTGAAACATATACACACATTTTTCCTTGATAGTCGCATACATACACAGGCTTTCCCTCTACAAGTTGTGTATATACGCTTTGTTTGCCTAAACAGTCGTGTACATCAGTTTTCCTTTCTTGTTTTCTTGGTCTAGTGGTTGTTGGGTTGGATTTGATGTTTGTTGAGCCTTCTTGAGTCTCTGAAGTGCTTATTAAGTGCTTGTGGGATGACAAGAAACTTATCTTTGGTTGAATTTATGGACAGAGTCTTTATCATCATCTTTTCATTTTGATTGTCCTTGTACATTGGGTTGGGTGTTTTGTTGCTTGGTATCTTTCTTGAGTTATTTCTTTTTATAAATAGTAGGTTTATAAATCAAGTTACTTTTCAGTCCATGCATTTCCATTTTTGTTGTATTGAAAATACAAAAAATAGGCATTTTTCATTGCTTGGCATTTTGATCTTTTGAGTCTTTTTCATTAGCTTAGTGCATGTAGTGAAAGATTGAATTTTACTTAAGAATTGTAGAATTGAAATTGAAAATTGCATTGGTTTTTAGAAGAATATCATTCATTGAAAGTTAAGGTTAGGACTTTGCATTATTTTTCATATTTACTTTTCTTGCAGAGTCATAACATCATGAGTTTCACTACCATACCTTTTTGAGTAATCACGGCCACTAAAATTAATGTTATAATTTAAAATTGATTAGTCACGATTTTATTTTCTAGGGTGCCAAAACTTGCTTAGGATTTAGTGCCTTGGGATAGGATTTTGTGAGTAAACTTCTCCAAGGCAATTAAATCAACATATGTGTCTGAGACAGGGAGTGGAGAAATCCATTATATAATTGGTAATATTAGGAGGCTCCACTCACACCGGAGTTAATCATGAGGTCGCGCGAGGTTGGTTGAATGGATATACCCCCGATACCTTCTTAGAGTCAGATATATTTATGGGGATCTATTCATATCTGGGGATCTTGTTAGTGCCCTTACCTCCATGAGAGGCATTTCTTTCAAGGTTTTGGGATTTTCTACCCTGCCCATACAGTGGAGCTGACTTACGACTACTCGCTTGTGCATCGGTTATACATTGGTTTATTATTTTCTTGACTTAGGTGCCACATAGGTTACTTATAGGGGTTATTCTACAGGTACCCTGGGTCAGATAAGGGACAAACAACACACAACCTTTATAGAGGATTACCTCTCTGGGGGGATCTGACCAACTGGTTGTTAAGCCCACGAGGGCCCTTATAAATGATTATGTTACCTCTGATCTTTAGAAGGGAGTCTCAGGCCCCTCTTGGGTGAGACATACCTTCTTTAGGGAGGGAGGCCACTCTCAGCCACTTTAACTCATTTGTATGCATATTGGTCGTTTGAATTTTGGTGTGCTCTTTGACTACTAGTTGGCCTTAAGAGTCTATACTGAGTTTTCATTATCATGGATAGTGGAGTTCCTTTTGCTACCTTGTTTACCGCTACCTACCCCATGATTCCTACTCATTTCATGGGTATGAACCCTTCTACTTTTCATAATGGTATGTTGAACTATGACACTCAGTCCACACCTTGGGTCTCTAGTCATTTTCCTATTGATATGTCTTCACCCTTAAAATCCTCTCCCTAGTCCGCTTATATGAATTCTAGCATTGAATCGGGGGGCACCATGGCTCTGACGCCTACGTCTTCATTTGATATGAGTCATGTGTTGGAAAACTGAGAGGGGGGGCTGAATCAGTTGTTACTGGGCTTAAACAATTATGCTTATTTTAAACTCTTTACACAACATTTAATGACAGTCACAATAATGCAGGGAAGTAAGCAATAGAACATTCAACATTATTCACTCATATGAGATACACTGAGATAGATATTTCCTGAGGAAACCCATACAAGGTAAAAACCTCTTCTTCTTTATATGATAAGTAATATTTAGATTCTTTACATTATCATACATATGAGCACCAACTCATAATGAGGCTACAACCTCTATTTTGCAAGATGATACTTGTTGAGAGCACCAACTCTTTGGATTCTCTAGCACCAACTAGAAGGAAGCACCAAATCCCTAGTTTCTCTAGCACCAACTAGAAGTAAGCACCAACTCCCTGGTTTCTCTAGCACCAACTAGAAGGAAGCACCAACTCCCCGGTTTCTCTAGCACCAACTAGAAGGAAGCTACAACTCCCTATGTTCAAGCACCCACTTGAACCTCTGAGGACAACAGTCCTCCCTAGCACCTCCCTACAACCCTGAAATATAAATCTTTTCTATTATGACTTATTAAAGCGATATAAATTTCTTCAATGGCTTATTGGTCTCATCACTGTTCTGCTACACTACGCTGCTCTATTTTCATCAGTGTCTTCTGCACACTCCTTGCGCTTTCTGTTCTCTTTCATTTTATGCTCTCTGTGCCATGTCCCTTCAATGCACCATTCCCCTTCTATACATTTATGTTGTTGCGCTCTACCTCCTTCTTCACACCTCAATCACACCCAACAGCAACCACACTGATCTCTTCTTTGTTCTGCATTCTTATAGTCTCTGTGCTCCTTGTGTATGCAATATGCACCATGTTCCTGCATTCTCTCCCCCAGCCACTGTTCTCCACATCAGGGTGTTTTCTTGCACTTCCCTCTACCACATATTTTCTGCCTCCAGCCTCAACCCCATCTCTTTGTTCTTCATCTCTTCCTCATGTCGAGTACTCTACCTGATCATCATTGCAACTCTTCATCTTCTCTCGCAGTTCAACCCACGCATCTAGCATCACTGGGTGTTATACTAAGATTTCTCATCCTGTCAGGCAGTTGAGACTCTTCATCTTCTCTATAATAGTTGAGCTAATCCTCCCTGTTGTAGTTACAGGCTTCAATGCTCATCCATCTGTCAATCACCTCTAAGAATAGTCTTCAATCCCTGGAAGATGCCTCGAGCCTCTTCATCTTCTCTGGTGATCATACTGAGGCCTCTTCAAGTCCTCTAGAAGAAACCATCAGTTGTTTCTAGCAGTTACACTGTGAAGTGAAATAGTAGCCCTCCAATCATATTCAAATTCACCTGCACCATTGGATGGAATCCGTAGGGTCTTGTGTTTATTTCATCGTTTCACATTTTGGCATTTTGCGATTCTTGATGCTAGGCATCTCGACTCTCCAAGTCGCGGTCCCCAAAACTATGAAATGGAGCTTTTCGCTTCAATCTTTTCTCTACATCTCTTCGACGATGTGACCACGATCGGTGACCAAGCACTTATACATAAAGCACTTTCACGATTTTGCAATTCGGCATTTTGACATCCTTGATGTGAAGATTTATTTACGCTCCATGTCTCGATCCCCGAAACTCTGAAATGGATCTTGCCTCTTCGATCTCTCTTCTACAGTTCTTCAACGATGTGACCACCTAAATATGGCCACTCTCCAATCACATAAGTGCTTCGATCTCCATATCAACGGTCCTCGATCCATGGTGATCGGACAACTATCCTCTGCCCTGGGACTTCAGCCTTCGAGACTTTGGGGGAGTGATGGAGTTAAAACTCCCAAAGAAAAAACTCTTGTAGTGAGGTCTGTATTGTGACACTTGATGACATGTTGTGACTCGAGTGGCTATCATGTGTCACTCAAAATTGTGATTTCCAGTGGCCTAAAATGCCAAATCAACTTGACACTTGTCGTTGTCTGATTGTGCCACGTGTCGTAGTCTTCCACCTGTCCTTTCTAACATGGTCTGCCACATTCACCTCCTGGATCTGTTGGCCCAGATCACTTCACAATTTTGCATATCACGATTTTGGCATTCTTGATGTGAATGTTCTTCACTTCCAAGTCCCGGTCTGCGAAACTCCGAAATGGAGTCAGATCATCTTTTCGGCTTTTTGCACTTCAAAACTTCGGGACTCCTGTGATGAGGATTCTCGACACTTGACTCCTCCATCTCCCGGTATCCAAAACTCTGAAATGGAGTCAGATCAATGGTCCACATCAGCCTTTGATCTGACAGCTAAGGTTATTTCATGATTTCGCATATCACGAGTTCGAGAGGTTAGGGAACCCCGTTCCTTTGACTTTCCAGTCAGCGAAAGGATGATCTCTCACCACGTATCCTTCTTGGATCAACGGTCCAGTTTTGTCCTCAATCCAATGGTTGATATTATATCGTGGTTTAGCATATTGCGATTTTTCATTTCGTGACTTCGGGACTCCTGTAGTAAGAGTTCTTGACATCCCCAACTCCTGGTATCCGAAATCCCGGTATCCAAAACTGTCTCCTGCTTTCAAGATTTTAGCGTTTCACATTTCATGATTTTGGGACTCCTGTGGTGAAGTGTTTCAACACTTCAAATCCTGGTATCTGGAAATATCTCCTGCTTTCGTGATTTCGACGTTTCACATTTCGCGATTCTAGGACTTGTCATGAGTTTCCTTGACACCTCCACCTCCCAGTATCCGAAACTCCGAAATGGAGTAGGATCAATTTATCCCTGATCTTCCTTGCTTACCTGTAAACCATCAAATGATCAAGCACACTCTTTCACTCTGCATGCACCTCTACACTTATCCTCCTGATCTTACTTTGTCCCTGTTTTTCCATCGCTACATACTCTGATCTTTCCATCAATGACAAGCACACCTAAACATGCCAACAATATCCCCCTTTGGCATTGATGGCAATCTGTTTGGACCTCCAACTGTAGCATCCAGTCTGGAGCACTCCTTTTTCTCCCCCTTTGACATCAATGTCAAAGAAAACATGCTCCCCCTGAGTTGTTGTAGTATTTTTAGGAGGTATCAAATATTCAATCAATACAAAACTCCCCCTAACAGGATGGACTCTCTTAGGTGTGAGACGGGATGACACCCATATTCTGTTGGAGATATTCAAATGGTGTCTTGGCTAAGGGTTTAGTAAAGATGTCTATAAATTGTTATGTGGTTGGAATGTAATGGACCTGAACAACCTGATTGGTGACCTGCTCTCTTAGAAAATGTTATTTTATGGCAATATTCTTGGTCTTGGAGTGGAATACAGGATTCTTAAACACACTGATGGCACTAGTGTTATCATAATGAATTGGGATTGGTGCAACGTATTTTACCTCCAAGTCTGCAAGTGTCTGAATCATCCATAATACCCGAGTGCAACAGGTAGCAACAACAATGTACTTTGCCTCTATAGTTGATAAAGAAATGGAACCTTTCTTTTTACTAAGCCATGCTACTAATGAGTCACCCAGGAAAAATGCTCCTCCACTGGTGCTTTTTATCTCATCAACACAGTTTTCCCAATCTGCATCTGAATAAGTAGTTAACTGAAAATTATGATTTCTGGGATACCACAGACCATAAGTCATTGTTTCTTTCAAATACCTGAATATCCGTTTGAAAGCTTGCAAATGACTTTGTTTAGGTGCAGACTGATATCTTCCTACCATTCCAATAACATGCAATATGTCTGGGTGAGATGTTGTGATGTGCAGCAGGTTGCCTATCATTGACCTATATGAACTTTGATCAACATCAGGTGAGTCATCATCCTTGCTTAATTTGCATCCTGTAACCATAGGTGTACCCACAGGTTAAGAATCTTCCATTTGAAACCTTTTCAACATTTATCTTAGATATTTTTCTTGAGAAATGAACATCCCTTCAGACCTCTGAGTAATTTGCAGACCAAGAAAAAATGGCAGTTCACCTATCATAGACATTTCAAACTCAGACTCCATGGCATAAGAAAACCATTGTACCAATGAATCCTTATTACACCCAAAGATGATGTCATCTACATAGACCAATACGATGAGAAAATCATTATCCTCTATTTTGATATATAGATTGTTGTCAAATGTTCCTCTCTTGAACCCTTTGTCTTTGAGATACGTATCCAGTCTATGATACCAGGCTCAAGGAGCTTGTTTTAACCCATATAAATCTTTCTTTAGCTTGCATACTAAGTCAGGGTTATCAGACAGTTCAAAACCCTCTGGTTGTTCCATATAGACTTCTTCATTTAAATCTCCATTTAGAAAAGCTGACTTGACATCCATTTGATAGACTTTAAACCTGTTATGACAAGCATAGGCAATAAATATTCTGATAGCTTCTAACCTTGATACGGGCGCAAATGTTTCATTAAAATCCAGTCCTTCTATTTGAGCATAGAATTTTCAAACCAATCTTGCTTTGTTCCTGACAACTTGTCCCTGCTCATTCAACTTATTCTTAAATATCCATTTGGAACCAATGATATTTTTACCTTCCGGTCTATGAACCATCTCCCACGTATTGTTTTTCTCAATCTTATCAAGTTCATCATTCATTGCTTTAACCCAATGGTCATCTTTGCTAGCTTCATTAAATTTCTTGGGTTCCAGCATGGATATGAAAGCTATATTTGATTGCTCGATGTTTTTTATTATCTTTCTCTTGGTTTGTACACCTTTGTATTTTTCACCAATTATCTGACTTGCAGGATGATTCTTTTGAGTGATTATGGAGGAGGAATTTGAATTTGCCTGATGATTTGAGTCTGTCTGATTATATGTGTCTTCATTTTATTCAGAGTCTTCATTTTCTGATTCTTGGACCTATTCATCTTCAGCTTTAGATGTGTCCTCTGTAGAAGACTCATTATTGTATGCCTCTCTGGCTGGGATTCCTTCATCAACTTTTACATCAATACAGTCAACCATTTTATCAAGTCTCTTATTATAGCATCTATATCCTTTACTGTTTGTAGCATATCCTAAGAAGATACCTTCATCAGCCCTATCATCATATTTTCCAAGGTTCTCATCATTATTCTTTATGTAAAATTTACTCCCAAAGACTTTGAAGCGTTTGATTGAAGCAAGTCTCCCATACCACAGTTCATAAGGTGTCTTGTCACTTTGTGGTCTGAGGTGGGCTTTGTTAAGAACATGGACTGATGTGTGTATTTCTTCTACCCATTAGATTTGACCAATGTTCTTCTCATTCATCATTGACCTGGCCATTTGTTGCACTATTCTGTTTTGCCTCTCAACTACTCCATTTTGTTGTGGAGTTCTTGGGATTGTGTATTCTCTCTTGATCCCATGCTTATCACAGAATTCCTTG
>ML792351.1:470852-495303 GCA_009831015.1 Picea engelmannii
TGATTATACAAGGCTTGAAAATTCTCCATCTCTTTCCTAGTTTTCACTACTTCTTGTTCTAAGGCTTCACATCTTGCCTTCTTTTATGATAACTGTCGTTTCATAATGTCTTTGATTTTCTTTGCCTCTTCTAATTCCACTTTTAGTAAGACAAGGTCTTCATCAGGTTCTTTATTGTCTTTCTCAAACTATATCACCAATCGTCTTTGTTTTCTGTTCTTAATTCTTAGTCTGTCAATCTCTTCCAATGCACTGATCAGTTCTCCTTTCATGTCAACCACAGCTTCTTCTTCATTAGCATCACTTCCTATGCTTATATTATCACAATCCTCTTTTTCCATAAGTATGAAGTCATTTAGTTTATCTTCAATAGTGGAGTCATTTTCTTCATCATCTAAAGGATCATCATCGTTGTTTACACAAAGACTTTTATTCTTAAAGTTATTATCTTTAAATAAATTTATGTGTTTGTGCTTCTCCTCATCATCACATGTCTGATCCTTTCTTTTGTGGGGACATTTATTTGCAAAATGACCTATCCTACCATAGTTGAAACATTTGAAAGGCATTTTACCTTTGTATTTGTCTGATCCCTTCTTCGGTCTCTTCACAAATTTTGCTTCAATTTCATCAGGCTCTGAATCCTCATTCTCGTCTGCCTTAAATGATGCTTCTCTAGAGGTGGGTTTATCTTTAACTATTCTCATTTTATATGCAGTCAATGTTCCTAGAAGTTGATCAAAATCCAAGGTTTTTAGATCATTAAGTTCTTCAATAGTAGAGACCTTCGGGTTGAACATATCTGGTAGACATCTCAAAATTTTATGAACTAAAGAAGGTTCCTCAATTTTCTCACCAAGTGCTTTCATTGCATTTACCATTTCTTCTACTCTCAAAAAGTATTTTCCAATAGTTTCATCTTCCTTCATCTTCAGTTGTTAAAACTGTATTCTGTAGGTTTGAAGCTTGGCGTCCTTTACCTTCTCATTACCTTCATAACTGCTAATGAGTTTGTCCCACATTTATTTGGCAGTTCCTAGGTGCATAACTTTTACGAATTTTGCTTCTACAAGCCCACTCAAGATAGCATTCATAGCCTTAGCGTTGAAGCTAAATTCTATCTTGTAATCCGTATTAGCTAGTACAATTGGCTTTACATAACTAGTATCTACCACATCCCAAACATCTGCACCTAAAGTCGTTATGTAGGTTCTCATTCTAACTTTCTAGAAGGCAAAGTTTGTTCCGTTGAACAGAGGGGCCTTATTGGTTGAATTTCCTTCATGGATTTACAAGTTTAAGCTCTAGGATCTACCCTTAGATAAAAGGGGCCGGATCTGATACCAATTGTTGGACAACTGAGAGGGGGGGTGAATCAGTTGTTACTGGGCTTAAACAATTATTCTTATTTTAAACTCTTTACAAGACATTTAATGACAGTCACAATAATGCAGGGAAGTAAGCAATAGAGCATTCAACATTAGTCACACATATGAGATACACCGAGATAGATATTTCCTGAGGAAACCCATATAGGGTAAAAAACTCTTCTTCTTTATATGATAAGTAATATTTACATTCTTTACATTATCATACATATGAGCACCAACTCATAATGAGGCTACAACCTCCATTTTACAAGCTACTACTTGCTGAGATCACCAACTCTCTGGATTCTCTAGCACCAACTAGAAGGAAGCACCAACTCCCTGGTTTCTCTAGCACCAACTAAAAGGAGGCTACAAATCCCTATGTTCAAGCACCCACTTGAACCTTTGAGGACAACTATCCTCCCTATCACCTCCCTACCACCCTAAAATATAAATCTTTGCTATTATGACTTATTACAGCGATATAAAGTTCTTCAATGGCTTACTGGTCTCATCACTATTCTGCTACACTGCACTGCTCTGTCTGCATCAGTTTCTTCTACACACTCCTTGTGCTTTCTGTTCTTTTTCCTTTTATGCTCTCTGCGCCATGTCCCTTCAATGCACCATTCCCCTTCTGTACATTTTTGTTGCTACGCTCTGCCTCCTTCTTCACACGTCAATCACACCCAAAAGAAACCACATTGATCTCTTCTTTGTTCTACATTCTTATAGTCTCTGTGCTCCTTGTGCATGCAATATACGCCATGTTCCTGCATGCTCTCCCACTGCCATTGTTCTCCACATCAGGGTGTTTTCTCGCACTTCCCTCTGCCACAGCTTTTTTTCCTCCAGCCTCAACCCCCTCTCTCTGTTATGCATCTCCTCCTCATGTCGAGTACTCTAACTGATCATCATTGCAACTCTTCATCTTCTCTCATGGTTCAACCCACGCGTACAGCATCACTGGGTGTTATACTAAGATTTCTTAGCCTGTCAGGAAGTTGAGACTCTTCGTCTTCTCTATCATAGTCGAGCCAATCCTCTCTGTTGCAGTTACAGGCTTCAATGCTCATCCATCTATCAATCACCTCTAAGAATAGTCTTTAATCCCTGGAAGATGCCTCGAGCCTCTTCATCTTCTTTGGCGATCATACTAAGGCCTCTTCAAGTCGTCTGGCAGAAACCATCATTTGTTTCTAGCAGTTACACTGTGAAGTGCAACAGTAGCCCTCCGATCATATTCAAAATCACCTGCACCATTGGATGGAATCCGTAGGGTCTTTTGTTTATTTCGTCGTTTTGCATTTCGGCATTTCACGATTCCTGATGCTAGGCATCTCGACTCTCCAAGTCACGGTCCCCGAAACTCTGAAATGGAGCTTGTCGCTTCAAGATTTTCTCTCCAGCTCTTCGAATATGTGACCACCATCGGTGACCAAGCGCTTATCCATAAAGCACTTTCGCAATTTCACAATTCGGCATTTTGGCATCCTTGATGTGAAGATTTCTTTACGCTCCATGTCCCGATCCCCGAAACTCCGAAATGGAGCTTGCTGCTTTGAGGTCTCTTTTAAATTTCTTTGATGATGTGACCACTAGAATATGACCACTCTCCAATCACACAAGCGCTTCGATCTCCAGATCAATGGTTCTCGATCCGTGGTGATCGGACGACTATCCTCTACCCTGGGACTTTAGCCTTTGGGAGTTTGGGGGAGTGACAGAGTTAAAACTCCTGAAGAAAAAACTCCCAGAGTGAGGTCAGTCTTGTGTCACTCGATGATGTGTCATGACCTGAGTGGTTGTCACATGTCACTCAGAATTGTGATTTCCAATGGCCTGAAATGCCAAATCAACTTGACACTTGTCGTTGTCTGATCGTGCCACGTGTCATAGTCTTCCATCTATCCTTTCTGACATGGTCTGCCACATTCACCTCCTAGATATGTTGGCCCAAATCACTTCACGATTTCACATATTGCGATTTCGGCATTCTTGATGTGAATGTTCTTCACTTCCAAGTCTCGGTCCGTGAAACTCTGAAATGAAGTCAGATCAACTTTTCGGCTTTTCACACTTCGCAAATTTGGGACTCATATGATGAGGAGTCTCAACACTTAACTCCTCCATCTCCTAGTATCTAAAACTCTGAAATGGAGTTGAATCAACATTCCACATCAACCTTCGATCTGACAGTGAAGGTTATTTCACGATTTCGCATATCGCAAGTTCAAGAGGTTAGGGAACCCCATTCCTTTGACTTTCTAGTCAGCGAAAGGATGATCTTTTGCCACGTATCCTTCTTGGATCGATGGTCTAGTTTTGTCCTCGATCCAATGGGTGATATTATATTGTGGTTTAACATATCTTGATTTCACATTTCACAACTTCGGGACGCCTATAGTAAGAGTTCTTGACATCCCCAACTCCCGGTATCTGAAATCCTAGTATCCGAAACTATCTCCTGCTTTGGGATTTCATCGTTTTGCATTTTGTGATTCCGAGACTCCTGTGGTGAAGTGTTTCAACACTTCAACTCCTGGTATCTGGAACTGTCTCCTGCTTTCGAGATTTCGTCGTTTCGCATTTCTCAATTCTAGGACTTGTCATGAGTGTCCTTGACACCTCCATCTCCTAGTATCTGAAACTCCGAAATGGAGTTGAATCAATTTATCCCTGATCTTCCTTGCCTTCCTGTAAACCATCAAATGATCAAGCACACTCTTGCACTCTGCGTGCACCTTTTCACTTATCCTCCTGAGCTTACTTTGTCCCTGTTTTTACATCGCTGCATACTCCGATATTTCCATCAATGACAAGCACACCTAAACATGCCAACATCATGTCCCTCAACCAGATCTCACGATGGGAGGTTGGAACCTCCCCTCCTATGGATCTAGTCCTAGCTATGCTCTTTCAGGAGCCAATACTCAAATGGGTGCTTATTCTACTTACTACACCCCCTCTTTGTATCCTTCATCCACCATGTTGGTTCCTTCGAACACTTTTCCCATGACAAGACATCATGTATCCCTAGGTATTTCATATGGGAGAATCAGTTTTATGTTTCAGGCCACCCTTTGTATGGAACCCCTTAACAAGGGGGAAACGTATATCCTCACTCAAATAGTCCTTATCATACTTTTGTCTCTTCACATACTTCAGTGATGATGTCCGTACACACCTCTTCGAATCAGTTAGGTGGAGGATACTACCTTTTCGGACAGGGACAGGGGGTAAACCAGGATCCTTTCTGGCCTGCAATGTTCCAAAGACAATCTTTCCCTTGACCTTGGTATCAAATGCCACAACTCACCTCCAGTCCAGTCATTGTCAGTCATACTGGAGCTCCATCACCAACCTCTTCCAGTCATGTTGGAGATGGGTCGACAACTCCTACAAGTCATGTTGACCACCTGCACCTGGCCACTGTTAGTCATGCTGGGGGAACCACTATATTCGCCATGAGTCATATCAATGTATCATCTCCAACATCTATACACCATGTAGGAAATGACTCTCTCACCTCTTCCAGTCACATTGAGAGTATGTCACCAGCCATTGTGAACGACACTGGGGGCATCAAGAAGCCTAGATGCCTCAAACATAAGCCTAAATTCCTTTACAATACTTGTGAAGGAAATCACCTTATTCGTTTATGTCTAGCCACGGATGGGATACCAGAAGCATGGGGCTCACCTAAGGGCCCTTCAGATTCTGAGGTGTCTGTGGTTTCCCCACACCATGTTCCTCCTTTGATTGAGATGACAACAATGTCTCTACAATCGTCTCCGGACCATACCCCCATTGTCGAGGATGATGTGTCCTCTATCCTTGTTATGGCACATCCTATTCAACCTATAATGGAATAAGTGGTAGTACCAATGCAATCTCTGGTCAATCCTACTCTCCTTGTGGAGGGCGATGCATCCTTCGACCATGTCCTTAGCATTTCTAGTTTTGTACCTTCTTCACTAGGGAGAATTCCACTCTCTTCAAGTATGCTCCCTCCAAGTCCTAGGGTGGTTTCCTTGGATTGGAATGATCTTGTAGAACCTCGACTTCCTTCTTCTACACCCTTCCATATAAGGGTAATTCTTTGATATATTGTAGATAAGGTAACCTCTGCAAGTATTTTATCCTCCTCGACTTGGAAATATTTTGGTTTTTCCAAGCTTATGTCAACTATTCATAAGATGTTGACTTTCCACAAAAGTCCTACACAGGATCCTTGGCCTCCCCCATTACATGTTGCTTACAACAGCATCCACGAGTCTGATTTAAGATCTTTTCCGACTCGTCTAAAAAGCAAAAAGATTTTCGAGTGAATTTATGCCTTTCACACTCATTAAATTGGACTTGAAAGGTCATGAGTCTTAGTTAATCTCTTTTCCGACTTGTTCAAAAAGAGAAAATATTGCCGAGTGATTTGTCCCTTTCACACTTGTTAATTTGGACTTGAAAGGTTGTGAGTCTTAGTTAATCTCTTTTCCGACTCATTTTCAAAAAGCGAACAGATTTCCGAGTGAACTTGTTTCTTTCACACTCATAAATTGGATTTGAAAGGACATCTATTTGGCACAAGTTTATCCATTTTTTACACCAAGTAGAATAAAATTCATAAAAAATGACATTTTTTGGCGTTAAGTTTTGATTGCATCTCATGCCCTTTCTTGCAGTATTGAGCCTATAGTCGATTCTCCCTTTGTGTTATAAACCGTTTGCCTCAATATTTTTTGCATCCTCAACCAAGAAGAGCCTCGTTTATATCATTCACAATTTGACACCCTATACCTAGGAGGGAACATTATCCCAAGTGTCCATCTCCTGTATGCATATCCTTTCATTGAGCATAGGTATTTTCCACTACTGGAACTAGTTTTTCTTACTTACGACACTCGTTTCCTCCTCTGTATCATAGAATTCATTTGTCTATGGAAAAACAAAAAAGATGGGCGGGAAGGGAGATATTATATTGGTAACAATCATGTCTCCTTTGAACAGAGCACAAATTTATTGATTCCATTTTTCATCATAATTTTGGGATTAGCATGGCCTTAGGAAGCTGAGCTCTTACAGAGTCTTCTCTACAGAATGGTTACTCTTCCAGTACCTATAGAGAGTTTTATTTATGCCTCCTACATATCATGGTTTCATCATTGAGTCTATGTTGTCAGAGTCTTCCATATGTCTCATGCTCTTGTTCAAAGGAAGTCTATCAACCTGTGTCAGCCACTTATTAGAACTCTTGACTTTGCATGTTGTCCATACCCTCAATTTGTCTTAGAATCACATGATACTATAGTCCTATCATTCGACCTATTCCTACTTTCATCATGGGTAGGTAACCTTGAACCCAACAATCGACATTTCATCATTGGTCGTTGACTGGGTGGTTTCCCTTGTGTTCGACAGCAAGACATCTATTCACACATTGGGATTTGTGCAGTGTCTTGGATTCCATTAGCCTTATTGGTGGTTTCCTATCCTTTGTTAGTGGTTTTCATCATTGGTTGTTATTCATAGGGTATTTTTCGTGTACCGCTTGCACTTGGCACACGTAAAAGACACACGGGGTCATTGGTTCCTGAATATGTTCTTCGTCTGATTTCCACCAAATCATGAAGATCCTACTTTGTACCTCATGCTGACTGATGTGAGATTCCTTAATGCTCTCCTTTTAGCGGGTCTCCTTCCATCGAATTCAGTCCATCTATTCTGGAAATGGGACCTAGAGTCTTATGAGTACCTTGAGGCTTGCAGTCATTAGTTGCAGGCTCTCTCGCCATCAATAGTTGGGAATACATCAATGTCTCCCGATCGATGGATTCTTCAGGTGTTCAACACCAACTCCTTTATTCACACTTGTAAGAATGTACTCGGTGCCTTGATACCTACTTTCATTATCGGTAGGTTGTCTCACGTTTGTTAATGGTATACCTCAATGATCGGTAATCAAACGATGTCTCATTATGTTCAACCTCAACTCATTTATTCACATGATGTAGACTTTCACCCTTGGCATATTGTGTAGAAGACTTGAAGACATCATTATGTGGCCACATCTTTCCTGATTTGTTTCTTAATTTTCATTGGACCGGTACCTATATGATTTCAGTGATCATGGGAGATCAGATTGTACTCCATCGTATACAGAGATCTTCATATTGGTTTTGATACTGGTTCTATTGGGCCTTGTTCGTGACTATGACAGCTATTGGCATGTAACCACATTTGTATTTTCCTATTCATGGCCATGGACACTTGTTTGGTATATTTTCACATGGATCTGTAGTGTAATTTTATTGGCATCCATGTATGAAAAGTCAATGCAGAATGTAATGAGAAACTAGTTTGTCTAGTTGGTTCCCCATCACTCCACTTCGGGGTTGTTTATAATGTATTTCGGCCATCGTAGATACTCCTCTGACGTCACACATTAGGGGGCATCTGTTATAGTAATATTTTCCTCACCCTATGCAATCTTGCACAAAATACCTTTTCCATTTCCCCATGCAGACTTATCATTCATGTTTGTAAAATCCAGAGCCAAAAATACATACTTTTCCACATGGACACATCTTTCCTACTATACAACATGTGTATACGTAGGCTTCTCCACTACAGCCCGTGTACATTGGGATTTTTTCCAAAAAATAAAAATTAATGTCAGGTTTCCATGTCACGACAGGAGATCTATGATCCTTGGCCTTCCATATACTGGAAACATTCTGACTCAGCCCTTCAGTTCCATTTTGAAGGCTATAAATGGTCCAATTCTAAGCAATGGAAAGGGAGAAAGAATTCAACTTTGAGAGAAAAGTTACTTTGGAGGAATTATTTACTTCATATTGAGTCTGCATCCCTTTGTCCTTTAAGTTTGAACATAGTGTTCATCCCCCAAGATCTTCCCTTATTGATTGAGAACCTCATTGTTTCTCTCTTATGATATTGCCTTTGGTGGAGGATTGAAGTGGTGGATGCCCAGCTGGAAGGAACTTAGTTTCTCGGTTCCAAACCATGTCGAAACGGAAGTATGTAACATTTTCACTTCTACTGATCATATATTAATAGAAATACTCTTTTCCCGTCCAATTGATATCTTTCAAATATTTGAATTATTATTCCATGGGCGTATTTTTCATGTTTATTAATGGATTATTATATTGAATGTGATAACATTATATAATATCACCATATGCTTTCTTTTCTTGGTTATTGAGGACTAGTTGCAGGTGTATTGCTTTGGGTCAAGTGATCAACAGTGGAATTCTTCAAACGTCTGGACGAGGTAGGCCTTTTATCTTGTCTTGGCAGCATATTTGTTTATATAACATACTTGAGAAGAGAGTTGATTCCTGCATTCATTTATGTCTATTGTGGTTTACCCTAACCATAGAGAGATTTTCCTCGTAACTGGGAGATGAAATGTCCTTTTAACCACCTTTTTTGATTCCCAATATCACACTAGGGTGCGGGGGAAGAGCATACTTGAGGGTTAAAATTAATTTCTAGTCTTTATTTAAGTGATTGTGTATGAAAAGCAATAACTTCAACTTAAAATTTTAAAGCCAAATGAGCCATCCATGTGGCAACAAAGAAAAAGAAAATAATAGTGATTCTTTTTACCCCTATGTGCTTATGTTAACTAACCTTTCTTGTGAGAAAGGACTCTAAGTGAAGTACAGTTTCCTTACAAAGTGCAGGAAAATAAAAATTTGAAGGCTAGGGGCCCTCAAACCATACATAAAAACCCTTACAATTTGAAAAAACTAGACTTATGCGTGGGATACAGTTCTGATAGGTGCGCAGAGGGCACACAATGCGCAGAGTAATGAAGCATGTTTCTTACACAGTGTGCAGATAGTGTGTCTGTGGGCCTTGAAATCCACACACTTCTTGTCATGAGTTGGGGAAGGAATTTCCAAGTGAAATACTCCTTCCTTAGCTATGAATTTTGACTTTGGCAAGTTGGGCTAGGCCGGTTTTGGTACCTGCATGTCAAAACAATCAAAATTAAGTGCTCTCAAGACTTAAATAGGGAGTAATTTGATAACTATCCCTAGTATGGTCACCAATTTGATATCGATCCCCAGTATGGTCTGAGAAACCAGAGACTCTGGGTTTGATCCCCAGTATGGTGTCCAATCTGTTGTGTTAGTTTTGTCACTTGGGTGAGAAAAAACACAACACTTGTATGCTTAGTTAAGCCAACTAAACAAGACATAATTTTGTGAGTTGATTAGAAAAACCAAATACACATGAAAACAAAGAAATTCAACTAAAAACAACTAAGAAATAAATGTTACAGAAACTTCAAGAACTAGAACCACGAAAAGAAAAAATTGACCAATATATAGCTACCAATGGATCAATATATTTATAGGCTAAACACCATGAGAAAGGCAGGGACTTATGAGTCCCCTCTTCCTCCTTGGGAGGTCTCTTGAGTTCCCTAATACAGAGCTCTTCTCTTCATACAATGGAAGAAATGACAAATGGTGAAGAAATACAATGCCAATTCCCTCAAGAGGTGACAATGGCCTATTGCAATGGTGCTTGAATGATTAAAAGAGAAAAGAGGATTCTCAAAGAAGAATTCTTGCAGCATAACAATACCCTGAAGTTCTTATTTTCTTAGCAAACCCATGGCACATGTTTATAGCATCCATTCATGGCAAGATATAATTCATTGATAGTGTGAACAAGGGGCGTTTTAGGGCACTTCCTAGCCCTTAACTAGCCTCCAAGGTAGATTTTTCTCATATATGAGTGTCAAATCATGTTAGGGGTTTGACTAGAAGTGGTTGAGGGGATAAAAATATACATAAATGTGTCATTCATAGAAGTGTGCGGATTTTCTCATAGACAGTCGTGCATCTTGCGCACTGTGCACACTGAGGCATGTATTAGCATGTGCATTATGTGCACTATGCACACTCTTCCTTTGGTGAAAATGCGCACTTTTTTTTTTGACCCAAGTATATAGTTTTTTGCCTTTTGATGGATCTTGGTGTTCTAGGTGGACTAATTGTTCCTCCCATTGATGTTTTTCTTCAACCATTGTGTGCAATGTTGTGGACGATTTTTCATTGATAACACATTTTATGGAGTAAAAAGAAATGGAAGAATAGAAAGTTAATAGGATATACGATAATTCAAATCCTATCACTCAAAGCTAGTTAAGATAAATATTAAAAACATGTGAAAGCTAAATAAAATATAATCTTCACACAAGAAGAACTTATAATAGTCGCCAAGAAAAATCAATGTCTTTATTATCAAAGGTTGTAGATTGAACAAATTTATAACAAGATCAAACAACAACACTCTAAGGTACAAACCAACTCTACTAGATGGAACAATAATATTCACAATCCAATAAAACAAATCCACCACCACTAGTACTCCACACTAGTAATTAATCTCAATCTCTCTTGGAGGAATAAGAAAAGAAGAAGTAGAAACACTAGCTCAAAAAGTCAATATATCACAAAGGAGAATTGATCCTTCTTCTCCTTACTTTGTACAATATATAGAACAGGAATGAGAGAACAATGAGTGACATAAAGGGAAATAATAGCCCACTCGAAGTATAACACTCATCATCTCCAATTATACTTGCATGCAATAATAGCCCTGAAATATCTCCACCACCCACTAGGGTGCACCTCCTTGAGACCACACACACTCCACAAAGTATAAAATGAAAGTCACTAGATCAAGTGATGGATAAGGCACATAAGTGCATGAAACATGTCTTGTAAAAACATCCTCAAACAATCCAAGGTTATGGTGCATATTCAAGAGAGAGTAAACTCCAATAATAACTCAAATTAGTGGATCATACAACTCCTCTAAGAATAGGCCAAGAGATAGGCTCTTGATTATATAAAATGAGGAACTTAAAAGATAGCAAGGAATATTCCTTACAAAGGTGCATGTTTTTAAGAGAAGTTGCATTCCAAAAATAAGTCGACAAAGTAGAAATTTATCACCACAAACATAGGCTTCCAAAATAACAAAGTGGTAGCCTAATCTTAGGAAAGGAAAAGGTGTAAGAATAGAAGCCACTCTCTCTAGGTAAGGCACATCCTCTCAAGGAATAAAATAGAAATTGAGAACTCAAAATAGAACAATAAATCTCTCTAGAAGAGAATGTGGCTTATAGGATTTTTTAGCACAAAGTCAAAAGTCAAACCAAGGGAAAAAAAGGGATCATTAAAGAGGGTGCACCAATCAAGGTCATATGAAGACCTCACCAGGATCAATGCTATCCAAAAATAGCTAGTATCTACAAGTGGACCTACTGAGCTCAATATAGACCAAGCCAAAAGATAATTGATCCCTAAAATTTCAAAGTGTTTGGAATGCCCTGAAACCAAGAACTAATGATGTATGCCATACAAGGTCCCCAAATGTCTAGTCACTTGATAAAAATATCCCTACCTCGAAATCCAATGAAAAATCACACCATAGGAAAATCTTTCAATCTGGTCCTCAAATATGAATTCAAATCAACAATCACACCACTCTCCAAAAACAGCTAAAAATAAAAATTGCCAAAAAGAGAAACTTCTCATATTTGCCAAAAAACAGAACCTCGTGCATATCTCCCTAAATGGTGACCAAAACTATGATTAAATCCTACAAAATATGACACTAGAAATTGACCTTGATCACACCATATGGGAGTTTTCAACCTCCCATACTTATTTTGAACAATTCATTGAATCTATAAGTATGGGGCACTTGATATCATTGCATCGCCTATCCACATGTACCTATGATGTGTAACATGTATGGCACATTTCCCATCACCTATAATAGAATAATAAATACATAGGACCATGTTTTAGGTATGAAAGGAACTCAACAAACCATTGATGTTGTGTCAATGCACTACACAGTGTAATGTACTCATGAAAAATTGACGTTGCATGGTGAAATATGTAACAATAATATCACCCCGAATGATATCCATGAACATGAAAAATAGATTAACACTCAAATTTATAGAGTCAACTACATTGTTAACAGTTTCCATATTTTTTTTTTTTAAATAAAAAGAGGCGATACCTGTTATATTACTATATCCAGAGGAGGCAAAATACAAAAGCTATAAGTGTTGCCAGCTGTCCTGCCTGAGTAGGAAACCAGGATAGCTGAGCAGTCATGTCCAACTGTCACCAAGTAAGCAGAGTGATCAAAATTAACAGAAGTGACGATGGGGCATCCTGCCCGTAGGAAACTAGGACTTACAATTACAAACTTTAAACTGTTTCTGCTAGCTAGCCCTATAATGACCTGGTATCTAACTATATAAAAACAGGAATTGAAATAGCAAGACCAAAACCTGGTCCAAGTGTTGAGCCTGTCATGACCGTGGTATCCCGCTGCTTGCTTTAGACCTTGGAGTGCCTCCATCTCGTCGAGAAAGAGTAGGGTCTTGCACAGGTTGGACATTGCTTCTTTGCTGATGCTCTAGAATGGGCGGCAAAGAACATGTCCAACCGCTAGTCCATGCGTTCGAGCCTGAAGATTTGGTCGTCCAATTTTTCCCTTATCTCAAAAACCAGGTCAAGGTATGTCCAATCAGCTAGATGTGGCTGGTGTGGATGATTGCTTCCTATGAAATCCTCGCTGGCATTGGTCACTGCTGCCTGTGCCCTGTTCTCATGTCGAGCGTGGTCTGTGTTCTCGGCATCGATGGTGGGCTCGGGGGGATCTTCCTCGGTGATGTAGCAGGGGGAGTAGGGAGCTTCCATTCTTTCTATAGCAGTGACGAGCACCTTGTTGTCAGTCTGCCTCGTGGTATCAGGGTTGAGGCTAGTGCTCGGCTGCCAGTTCCACGGTGCCATGTTCAAGTTCTCAGGTCCTTCCTCTGGGACAACTTCCTCCACCACGCATGTCGGGAGAGGCGTGGGTGGTTTTCTCTTCCTTCGGCGTGCTACTATCACCAGAGCTGCCTCCAATTGCGCCTTCCGTTTGCGCTGTGACGCTGCTGCGTACCAAGCCACACCACGACGCGACTTCCCTCGGAGGCGTGGCATGGTGAGAGGGTAGCGGGAGGTCCAAATGACACTGTTGCTTGTTGAATTTCCCTGGAGTGAAGGCGATTTCACCAAGTGCAGCTGCTGTGACTGGTGGGTGGGAGTGAGGTCGCTGCTGCTCTGGGTTGTCTGCGAGCCGCAAACTTCCCATAACAAATAATTGCCAGAACAAATGAGCGCGAGAGCCATATCAATTTATGTGATTAACACCATTAATGCCAGCTTGTAAATGCGCAGGGGCCTCGTCATAACTATGGTACCCTTCCCTTGCGCAAAGGGCCTCTTCATATCAAATTTGCTACGCAGACTCATGCGAGGTTAATGGTCGTGGAGTGATGGCCAGTTGATGCATTGAATCGCGTCCTGGTGCATTCCCGCGTGGCGTTATCGCTCCACGTGTCACCCCATCCGGGGAGTGAAGATCACTGATGGATAAGGCTTGACAACAAGAGAGGATTCCTGGAGCTGCTGATCGTGGGCCTTCCCAGCTTACATGTTCCTCGCCCTTTTCAATTGCTTCGTTAGCTAGTCTGTCAGCCACTTGATTTTCTTCCCTTTTTATATGGGAGGTGATGATACTGATATGGGGTTGAAGGTGATGGCCAAAGTCAGTGAGCAGGCCATGCAGTCGCCAGCTCGGAGTGATTTTGTTAGGATTGCAGCCGTGTAGGATTCTGGTGGCTAATCTGATGATGATTTGCGAATCCCCTTCTAGGATTATCCTTTGATGACCTTTGGCGATTGCTATTTGTAGTCCTCTTAGGAGTCCTGTTAGCTCAGCTACGTTGTTGGTTGAGTCTTCAATGAATCCTGTATCAAAATCTAGGATTTCCCCCTCTGTATTTCGGATCACTGCACCATACCCCGCTGGTCCTGGGTTGCCTTTAGAGGCTCCATCAAAATTTACTTTGATGAAGTGTGCTGGGGGGGGGACCAGTTGGTTGGGTTGGTATGTCGAGCCTTCCTCCTTTTGATTGCCGACTGGTTGCCTAGATATGGTTGCCAGTTTCACAGAATGCTCTGTTCCTCCACGCTGCATTGCCAATCTTCTTCCTCCCAGGATTTGCTTCTGATTGTTTCAGCGGTCAGGGATCTAACTTTATCCCAAGTGACTTCGGGAGGGGAAGGTAGAGAATGGAAGATTCTCTTATTTCGCTCATTCCAGATCTGCCATGGGAGGAATCCCGGCAGCAGATTCCAAATGAGGTTAATAATCGGGTTGCTAAAAGTGATGGTGTCCCAGAGTTCAATTGTACAGTTGATGTTGCCCTGGTCTCGATTGGATTTGCGCATGATTTGAGCTGCATAGTGCCAGATCTGTTGGCTGTACTGGCAATCGTTAAAGAGGTGCTCTTTGGTTTCCTCCTGTTGTGAGCATAGGATGCAAATGGAGGGTCCGATGAAACCCTTCGTGCATAAATTGTCCCAGGTGAGAGCCCTGTTGTGCGCTATTAGCCACGGAAATGTGGATACCTTGGGCCAAAGGACAGGATTCCAGATTTTGGTCCAGATGTGCTCCTTGCTAGCATCCTGGTGCACTGCATGCAGAGCGTAAGATTCTTTGATGGTGAAAGTGCCGGCTGTTTTGTACCCCCACCTCAAGACGTCTGGTCCATCCCGATGTAGGATTTTCCGTTTGGCTGATTGCGTGTGCCAATGCTGCAGGTCTAGAGTATCGGAGATCCCTAGTTCGTGGTGAGTGGTATTCCATTTTCACCACCTTTGTTGAGGGCTTTGTGGTATCCATAGATCTTTAAATTTGAGATGGCCATGTTGCTGAAGAGCGCGCTTGAGCTCGGCTAGTTCTTCCATTGTGTCTAGTGGTTTAAGTTGCTGCCAGGAGTCTTGCCAGAACTAGGTACTGTCTCCATCTATGAGCTCCCAGAAGGTGTGGTTTTGTACTAGAGTGCGATTTTGCCATGCTGTGTTCTAGATGTTGGAGCCTTGTATGTGATCATTGTGCCTGATTAGCTGATCTTCCGCTGCGAATGGGGCATACTTCCTTCTCCATAGTTGCGCCCAAGCTGCTGTTGGGTTCTTGAGCCATCTCCACCATATTTTAGCTCCCATTACTTGATTGAGTTTCCATGGATCCCGAAGTCCCAATCCTCCTTGAGATTTTGGCATGTAGAGTTTGTCCCAGTTAACTAGCGCTCATTTCTTGTTTGGTTGATGCCCGCTCCAGAGAAAGTTCCGCTGCAAAGATCTGATGGCTTTGATGACTTTTTTGGGTGCCGCCAGGGCAGTGAAAAGGTAGGTAGGTAGCGCTTGCAAGACTGACTTAAGGAGGAATAGCTGAGAGGCTATGTTGAGAGGTCTAAAATTCCAGTTGCGTAGCCTGTTCGCAATGGAGAGGAGAAGGCTATCTCAAGATATGTTTGAGGCTGCCGCTCCGCTTAGAGGTACCCCAAGATAGTTGGACGGAAGGGAGCTCTTGGGTATCCCCAGAAGTCTAGAAATATGTCGCTGGACAGGGGGTGGGGTGTTGAAAAAGTAGAGTTTGGATTTTTCCAGGTTGAGTGTCATTCTGGAAGCTGCTGTGAAGTCTGAAAGGATGGAATTGAGTTTGATGGCTTCCTGGACTGTGGCAGAGTTCATGAGAAGGGTATCATCAACGAATTGGCTATGTGAGGGGGTAGGCTGAAGATTGTGCAGGGGAAGGCCTTTAAGGGAGCCTTCAGCTATAGCTGCCTTGATATAGCGGCCCAATCCTTCCGCCATGAGGATAAACAGGAAAGGGGAGAGGGGGTCCCCCTGGCGGATACCTCTTGAAGGCATGAAAGGCTCTAAAGGTACACCGTTTACTAAAATGGAAAAGAAGGCAGAGGAGGTGAGTTGCATGACCCAACTTATCCAATCTTGGTCAAAACCAAACGAGACTAGGACAACTCTTAAGTAATGCCAGCTGGCCTGATCAAAGGCTTTTGATAGGTCAAGTTTAATAAGCATACCTGGTGTTCTCGAGGTCTTGAGAGAGTGTATGATCTCGTTAGCAAGGATGACGCTGTCCATAATTTGCCTCCCTTCCACATACCCTGACTGTTCCGTGGAGATGAGGTGCGGCAAGATGGGCTTGAGTCAGGTAGTGATGACCTTAGTGATTACTTTGTAGATGACGTTGCAAAGGGCTATTGGTCTGAACTGCTTAGGACTGGTGACTCGTTCTTCCTTCAGAATGAGGGTGAGGAAGGTGGCGTTGAGTGCTGGCAGCACAAGGCCTGAGGCTCTTGATTCTTCAACTGCTTCCCACACATCCTTCCTGACCAGGTCCCAGCAGTGGTGGAAAAAATCCACAGTGAACCCATCGGGTCCTGGAGCTTTTCCTGCCGGCATGGTTTTAACCGCTTGGTCGACTTCTTCCTGAGTAATGGGCCTGGCTAGGGCCGCGTTCTGTTCTGGCGTGACTAGAGCCGGTATATGGCTTGTGACTTTTCTGACTACCTCCTTTCAATCCTGCTGCGGCTCTGTTAAAAGGTCTTGGTAGTACCTGAGCAGTTCCCTCTCAATTTTGGAGTGTTCCCTGACTAGGTTGCCCTGGCTGTCCTCTAGGTGCGTGATCCTATTGACACGCCTTCTGTGCATCATGGATCTGTGGAAGAATGTTGTGTTTTTCTCGCCTTCTTTGAGCCATTGTACTCTAGACTTTTGCTTCCATAAGATTTCCTCCTGCTTTCGTCTTTCTTCCAGTTGTGTTTGAAGTTGTTCTTCCTCGACCATTAGTTCAGCGGTTCTTACTCCAGAAATAAAGGTTTGTTGGATCACCTCTAATCTGCTTTCAATGTTCTTTATGCTTTGAAGTATATTTCCAAAGTTGTTTTTGTTCCAAAGCTTGAGATTTTGTTTGAAGTTCTTCAGTCGCTGTTGAAGTCTATACATGCATGTACCATGGTCAATTTGCGCCTGTTCCCACCAGGTCGCGGCTAGTCTCTTGAAGTCCAGGTGTGTTAGCCAGAATTTCTCAAATCGAAAAGGCTTGTATCTAGGGGGTTCCCCCAAATCTAGTTACAGGGCCAGGGGCCAGTGATCTGAACCTGATTTGGGTAAGATGAGGCTTTCCAGGTGAGAGCCTGATTCCATAATTTCCTCTGTTACCAAGAAGTGATCCAGTCGACAGGCAATATGTTGGCCACCTGATCTGCGATTGGACCAGGTGAAGATGCCATTGCTGCTTTCGATATCTACTAATTTTAAATGGTCAATGAGGGTTTTGAACTTACCGTTGTCTTGCTCCAGTTTTCTGCTGCCTCCAGTTTTTTCTTCCAGTGTCAGGATCATATTGAAGTCGCCTCCTAGAATCCAATTCGGGGTTGCTACCAGGTCCTTAATCATCTCGAGTCTTTTCATGAATTGATATTTGTCTTGACTGCTTTGTGGGCCAAAAACATTTGTGATGCCGCATGTTTGGTTCGTACCCGTTATCTCAAAGTAGGCAATGATGGTGCCTACCGTTGTAAAGGGTTTGCTGATAGTGACGGTGGATGGGTTCCATAGGATGGCTAAGCCCCCCGAGGCTCCTGTGGAGTCCGTTGTGATGCAGTTGTTGCCTCGCCATACTTGCTGAGAGATTGTTTCAGCTTCTGTGCCCCAGCATTTTGTCTCCTGGAGCAACAGTATGTCTGGTTTCTCTGCCATGATGCATGCTCGTAGAATCCTTTGCTTAGATCTACCGTTTAGCCCTCGTATATTCCATGTGGTGATCTTCATCATTAAGAGGGAGGTGTTGAGTGGAGATATCCCTCCGAGAGCTTGTGGATCTGACCTGAGTTTATCATGAGGTTGCCTGCTTCCTTTATCAGTTGCTGTGCCGTTTTCCTGCCTCGCCGTTTATTTTCACGAAGAGCTCTTTTTGTGCCTGAGTTCGAGTCTATCGCTATGCCCAGGTGTGTCGCTGTCCCTGCAGAGGAATTGAGGAAAACTTTGTGTACCTTGCGGAGTTGTTCTTCCGGGAGTGTCTGCAGATTTTTTTGGTTCAGAGCCTCCTCCAGCTTCTCCAAATCTATTCCTACTAGATCCCGATCGTCCAATTCCATTGGGGTGTCTCCGTCAGCTTCTCCTTTATCTCCCAAATGGGCCTCGCTTGTTGTAGGATTGGGGTCAGGGTTTGGATCTGTTGTTTGCGTCTGCTGAGGGATTTTGTGCGGGTCATGAACTTCTTCATCCTCAGGGAGCTGCTCCAGGATTTCAAAAGAGTTCTTGGAGGCAATGTTTTGCTTGTTCGCCACTGGCTGCTTCCTTGAAGGGTTCCTTCTTTTTGATGTTACTGTCGTGAAGCCATCTTTTTGCTGGGTTTCTGTTACCTTTCTAGATTGTTTGAGGATGGGGCAGTCTCGATAAATATGTCCATGCTCATGGCATCTTCTGCACCTGAATGGTATATGTTCATAGTCCAGGGTTTGTAACCAGTCCTCATCTTGGTATTCTAGGGTTACCGCCCCCAGCAGTGCTTTGGATATGTTCATGTAAACACATATTCTGGCGTATGAGGTGTATTTTTGCTGCCTTGTGGCTTCTGAAGCCTTCACGTATTGTCCTAGGGTATTCCCAATACCCATTAGGATCTCTTCTAGCCAGAACTCCTGTGGGAGTGAGTATAGGCATATCCATACAGGGGCCATGGTGAAGTCCTCTTTGTCCGGAATGAATCTTTCTGTCCAAAAGCATAGAAACAATCCTGCCGAGTTGAAAAAATAAGGCCCATTTTCAAAGATTTTGTCTTTGTCTTCTAAGTTATATAAAATAATGGTGAAGAAACCCTTGGAGCTGAGTTGGAGCTCGTAATCCCCCTTGGGGTTCCACCAATGCTTGATCCATTTGTTTAGGTCTCTTTCAGCTGGCCAAAGCCCTAAAAATTTGCCAATAAGGGCGTGCTCTCTCATAAATTGCATATGTTCTCCAACTCGGGTTGAGCTAATGAGGTATTTTGGTGGCTTCTCTATTTGTGGTATGCATTGGCCTGGTTCCCATCTTTTCGGCGGCCTTGGTTGAGAGGTTCCTGCTTCTGTGTCCATATCCGCTTGTAGATTCTTCTCTCTGGCGAGGATCTAATCCTGGATTTGCAATGGTGGCTCGAATGGGGGTCGCATTATCCTTGTCCCTGGTTTATCATTGGCCACTGAATTGTGGTAAGAGGGGGGTTTCCCCCCCTCTCCTGTTGCCATACTCGTGTAACAGTGAGGGCCGAGTGTATGGTTGCTGCGCTAGCGAGGTTGTGCGAGGGGTTCTGTGCTTAGAGTCCGGCAATCGATCTTGCGAGGATGCTAGGGTTTTTGCAACGCTTCTCTCATCGCTTCTACATCCCCTTTAACAGTTTCCATATTATCATCCTCTTGGTTTCCATATTTTTATTGCACGGGCTAGTAAAATCAACTTCAATTTCTTCATCCTCCAAGGCTTCTCTTACCTTCTTCAAATCATCAAGGGATTCCCCGTCAAATTAGAATTTTGAAAAGGAGAATATCTTACCAAACCTATGACCTCCTCATAACCCATGATGATGACTATTGGAATGTCCTCATGTGAGTACAATACCTCTCATCATCACCATGTGCTTCTTTCAGAACAAGATGACGTGCATAGTCTTCAATGGATCATAAGGTGTTGCAACAAGTTCTTCCACAACTTCATCATACTTCTCTTCCTTTAGATCCAAAATCACAAGTGGAACATGTGATGGAAAATAAAGCCAACCATTTAAGCAATCCTCATGAAATTTCGTCATATTTCCTTCCAAATATTAATTCTTTGGATATGAAATATATTCTTCTTCTTGAGGTGCAACAGGATCACTCCATTGTTTATCTGCAATGTCAATAATTAATTAATCATTTGTTAAAATAATGGGCTAGTTCCTTACCAAGGGATTCTCCTGAGACTTGTCTTCCTACCTTAAATCGTTTGATTTTATGTGTTTCTTTCCTACAACATCAACCAATGAATTCAATGCATCATATTTTTCTTTATCTTTAGCGAATACAACATCAGAAGGGTCATTTTAATATACAAGCTCCAAATCATACAATTATTTCCATATTCTACCATGCCTCTCAACCACATGCCTCTATGCATTCCTCATTTCCATATAAATGAGTTGTCCTTCTAAAATATAAACATACTCTTTATTTATGAGGAAATTCACATTCCCTACACCAAATAGAATCATCCAATGCAACATAATTGAAATAATCCAACAACTTAGACTTTAGTTGTTTTTCCAAAACCTTATTTCCATATTTCTTCTTAAGATTATTAAAGGTTTTTTTTATTTCAAGGGAAACCAAGAATGTCAATTTCATATTTGCAATGCGCACTCTTTTCAAGAAAAGGGAATTTTGTGAATCACATTATTATAACATATTTTTCAACCCTCATGGCTTAGATTCTTTTATATGGCCATTATCCCCTTCATGTTGATCCCTTGTAGATTGGGACCACTCTAAACGTGGTCTAAAAATCCTTGTTATCCATCCACACACACTTTATTCTCACAAAAGGATCATGTACATTGCCATTTTCCTTCAGCAAAAGTGTGCATGCCTTCAAAAATGGCTAAAAAATATACAATTCATGAAAATTATGTGCTCCTAAGAAGGGTTTATAGGAAAATTACTTTTTTAACTCCCTAAAACCCATGGAAAATGGTCTCCATCATCTTGAAATGGTGGCCTAATGGATGGAAAGGATAGCAAAGAGAGAGAGAGAGAGAGAGAGAGAGAGAGAGAGAGAGAGAGAGAGAGANCATGCCCAAAGCAATCAAATTCAGTCATATCCCTATGACTAGGAGAGAGAGAGAGAGAGAGAGAGAGAGAGAGAGAGAGAGAGAGAGAGGATTATCCTCATGCCCAAAGAAGTCAAATTCAGTCATATCCCTATGCATTTTATGACCATCATCTCCCAAGAAACCCTTGTTTTCTTATTTTTCTCCCCCATTCTTGTTGTGAGGCCTAAAACCTCTTGGTTTTCCTCACACTCACATGGAGAAGAGTATTGGAGTTTGAAGCAGTCCTAAGTGTCCCTGGGGACAGAGGAATCTACACAAAGATGAGGTATAGTGTCAGAAACAAGGTCAGGTATATGTTTTATATCGCTATTTACTTTAATAAAATGAGTATCTATCTTCTTTCTCTACCTGAAATCCCATGTAAATTTCAATAATTTGATCTATTTTCGGTACTTGGATGTGGTTATGACTCACTAATAGAGTTAGTTAGAGTTTTCATGTTTTATTTCTATTTATTCCAATGTGTTTGAAGACGGTGTTTACTTCTCTTTGTGTAGGTATGTGAACTAGGATAGGGGAAAACACAATTGGAGAGAGCCCAACTGTGAGACTCATCTCCAAACAACGATCAAAACTAGGTGATTTTCCTGTTAACTAACTGGTAGTTATAGATAAATCGTTGTAGGATACTTTAGAGAAATAATTGTATTGTTCTTTGAATGTTGTTTTGTTAATGGTCCACCCTAGCCATAGGACAGATTTAATATACAATAGAACTGACGACTCCACTAGGGATAACTCCTTGATTTATTCTTGATAGGGTTTTCATGGTTTCTTTGGTTTAGGGTTCTCTATTGAATTTTCACTCGATTTAGTCGTTGTCAATCAAGAAGGTCAGTTTGCAAGGGTTCACTAGTGGGTTTTCTAATAGTTTTTTTTCATAATTGATCACAACGCACCTTGATTTTGGATACAAAGAGTGTGCACACTTGTTTCCATATCCAAAATCATGTGTACATGCATGTTTCTCTCACAGAGAGTGCTTGTACAACCTCACTTGCAAAATTTTCCCTTTTATGCCCTCTCTTCACTGCTATGTTGTAGTATCATTGTTGTTTTGTTTCTTAGATTATCTTGTAGTAGGTTTCTAGCAGAATAGTGTTGGTATGCTTTCATTTAGCATTCATTCTCGAAAGAAAAGAACAAAAATTTTTTTTGGTGTGTTTCTCTTTTTTTTGGTGTTTGTTGGATTACTATGTGTACAGGGGTTTCTGGAAGTGCCAGGTCCTCTAGGTGAAATCACTTCTTGAAAGCTTTGAGCATTGTTTCCCTACCCATATGTGTGATCCCAACCCATGACTATTCTTCCCAGTATCCAATTATGAATGGGTAACTATAGTGGCCATTCCTAATAGATCTCATGGGAGATTGGGAGTGGAAAGTGCTTGTGGTACCTGAGGCAGACACATAATCACCATCGCATCTCCCTTCAAGGATGCCTGTCTTCATGATGGTACTTTCACCTTGGGTGATTGTTATGGGAAGTTATTGTAACTATCTCTCATTCCTTCATTAACTGGTCTTGATACTTAAGCAACCCATATTAGTTTTTGTAAGGTACTTTTGATCAACTCTTCATTGTCTTGGACTCAAGACTTAACCAACCTGAGCTAAGATTTGGAAGGGTAGTTTTTTTTTTAATCTTCTTAGGAAATGTTTTAGTTTTGTGATTTATGTTTGTGTATTTAGTTGTCCTTAGTTTGTCAATTTTTTAGTACTTGTGAATATTTGATTCAAAGTGGCTAACCAACCGCTCCATCGGTCTAGAAGGACCCGAGGTATTTCCCTTGAAAGTGTGGACCCGTATCCTCAAAGGAATATACTGAACAACATGGGTTCACGAAAGCAAGTATCCTAGAATCAATTGAATGTGAGCAATCCCATGAGGAAAGGTCCTAGTGACAAAGAGATTGAGGATGAGGGATTTGTAAGGCATTTGGAAAGTCATGTGCCAATTCTTGGCGGGGTTCCATCTCCTCCTCAATACGACAATCCCAGTCCTATAGATATTGAGGATATCATTGATCCAACATTGTCAAATTTTAACCCACCCCTCTTTGAGCCTCTTATCCCTCTTCCTTTACATGCTTGGACTTTTGAGAATTTGAGTCACATCTCAAATCTTTTTCTTTAGTCGTCAACAATGTGTTAGCACTCTGTAAATTCATTCTATGGATAAGAAAAAAAACAGAGGTAACCTACAAACCACTTTATAGTTGGGTACTAGCCTTCTCAGCTCAGAGAGGGCTCTCTCCTGTCACTTGGTATTTAACAGATGATTTTCTTTAACAAGTCACTTGCTAGGTTTTGTTGTTTTGAAGGGTTTTTTATAGTTTCGCTTCGTTGAAAAGGAAAGGGAGGGACACCTAGGGCTATGGAGTCAAACTTATGAAAACAAATGGAAGCACTGACCGGTTAGTAGAACTCTCCAGAGGATAAAGGCTAAATGAGGCGATGAATCTGAGTTACAAATTGTAATTTGCAGAGTGTAAGAAGAAAGAAAAAACATATAACTACATTAGATCATTAAATAAAATGAATTCTGACTTAGTTAGGAAGAAATTAACACGGTTTAAATTTCTTAAGCCGAGAGCATCACAAGATGAATTATGGGCCTTTAAATATCCAATTTAAATATAAGACAGTGAAAATGAAATCAAGAACACATGAAATACATACGAAGAAAGAAGACAAATCTCAGACCACCACCATTAGAATATTTTCGTGGAAAATTCAGGACATATGAATGTGCATTTATATTCAGCTTCAGAAAATCACATTCAAATTCCAAATAGCTAAAATCGTGCCCTTGTACTTTTGCCAACAACTAATACATTTGGAACTCCTAATATTTATACAAGTTGAGTTCCTTCGGTTTGAAACCGGTTACAATTATTATAAAGAAACGTTTCGTTTTTGAAACCAATTACAATGATTATAATGAAACGTTTTGGTTTTAAAACCGATTACAATGATCAGAAAGAAAACGTTTCTTGATCTAGATTCTGGCTACTCTAGCGTTTCAGACCCTTTCTTGGCCCTCTGACTCAGTCTCGTCCCTTCGTGTGATTTGTTGTCTTTCATTGACATCTGAACATCATTTACTGGGCCCTGGAAAACTGCATTTTGTCATACCCAGCCGGACTATCTCCTTCCATTGCAAGTCAGAAGGAATATCATAATCTATCATTTCCTTTATCAGAATATCCAGGTCAATGCAAGAAGCATATGACATGACTGGCAGTCCA
>ML792351.1:496616-510623 GCA_009831015.1 Picea engelmannii
GATTACATTCTATCCAAGTAACTAAACAATCTTTTCCTATATATTGAAGAGATAATTCATGGAATGAGTTAGTAGCAAATTAGCAAGAGTAAGATATTGGAGAATTGGTGAACTATTGTATGGAGAATTGATGCTGCAGCAAGGAGAGACAGCCACAAGGTTATCACAAGTAGTGGAGATTCTTCATGCATGATGAGCAAATGTGTGTGTGTCAAAGCTAGAAGCCGTTGAAAGGAGATCTACGACATCAAGGCTCAGGTTGTATTTATTTTCTTTCAGTTAATATAATACATGAATATGTCCCTTTCCCATAATGATGATATCATCTTATTACATGATTCCTTGATCACATGTATAGTCTAGAGTTTTGAATATATTAATCTCTTTATTGTGATTGGTTTGTGTTGTTGTGATTGAACGACGCAAGAGCATCGTAGTAGAGCGAGGATCAACAGAGATAAGGAGAGCTTTCATAAAGTAATTACATCATCCTTCTTCTCTTGTCCATTCAATACTTTAGAACTAGGGAAAGAGTAGTATTCTGTCACAGTTTGTTCCAGATCCAGGTGGATCTGAGGAGATTGGTCTGTGTCCGCACTCACGAATTTATCCTTGAACACACTTAACCTTACTTTCAATTTGTTTGTTCTCTCTTGCAAGACTTCATTTTCCTTTTGAAATTGGGCTATCCTTTCATCTTTAGCCTGCAATTCATGCTTCAATTTCTCTATGCTTCCTTTCATCCCTTTGATTTCTCCTTCTTTCAAGCTAACTTGTGACATAGCCTGGACAAGTCCTTCAGTGTTTGACCCAACTTCTGCAATAAGAGATGCAACCACGGCCTTGTTGATCAATTTTGTCTTCTCTTGTGACCATTTCACCTTGTCTTCTTCTAGATGCAACACCCTAGCCTTGTATCCTAGTGTCTCTTGATGATTTTTTTCCTTCTCTTGTTCTATAGTAACCAATTTTGTTGTTTTTGGATGCTCTGTAGCATGCATTTTCAATTTCTTCTTCAAACTTTGAATTAATTTGTCCTTCTCATCCAATGAAGATTTCAACCCTTGGGGGTCTTCAGCTTCCAACCTCTTGACCTAAGTCTTCCAAGCTCTGCTAGATTCCTTTTCCTACCTCAATTGTCCTTCCAATTTCATTGCATAAGATGATAGTTTTAAATTCTTTAAACTTAATCTCAGGTAATCAGAATATAGCATGTCACTAGTGTGTTTGTGGAATTTGACCTTGTCCGAAGCACTTATGTTATCATATTTTATCTTTATTTCAGAGACTTTGTCTTCATCTGCAACTGCAATATTAAAGTTACTCTTTTCAACATCCCTTATTGTGAACAAATAATATTTATGCTGAGAAATCTTTTCCACTTTAGGGACTAAATCCCTCATCTCACCCTGAGTTGTGTTTCCCTTCTTAGCATACTACTTGGCCAAGTCCTCTCTAGACTGATAAAATGACTTAGACGTTTTATCAAAGATATATTTCTTACTGTTGAAGTTTATTGAGCTACCTTCACTTTGGAGTTTACTTTCCTTTTCAACCTCTACAATGCTAGTACCGCTTTCCACCATATCTAGATTAGCTTGGTCTATGAACTCTTCCTCTTCTAAATCCACAATCTGTGATGACTGTGTAAATTTCATCTTCTTTGGGGCAGTTTTTTGGTCACTGATGTTCATGGCATATGAATTGCTTCTCTTGAGGTAAACACTTGTCTTAGGAACTTTGATTATCAGTTTCTGAGGAGCTTGGTGTGTTTGACTTTGTTGCAAGGTTGCCTCCACTTGTTGTGTTTGAATTGGTTGCAAGATTGCTTCCACATCAACACGAACTTCTAGATTTACAAGCTGATCAAAACCCTCAACCTGTTCATGCTCATAAGGGGCTTGTTTGTTAATCAATATTCTCTTGGATATGACTTGGTGTGGATCATACCTTCTTCCCTGTAACTGTGAAAAAAAAAACTCTTTGAGTTTTGCTTGAACCTGAGATAAACATGATCTGGATTTGATAATGAAGGGGCCAATGATAAAAGGGAACTTAAGTTTGGAGGCTCTGTGCAACTTCAGGAAATGATCGATCTCAGATATAATTCTATGCCTGATGAATTCAAGGGAAAAGATTCTAGGAGTCAGAAAAATAGGCAATAGGTAAGGGGATTCATGACAACCATAAACCCAGATTATTGTTGAGGGCATGAATAGTACCCAATCGCCCACTCCGTTCTCTAGATTTGTCTTTATATATCTTCTCATGTCATCCAAAACTCTAGGTAGGAAGGTATTGAAAATCAAACTACAAACTTTGGACATGACTTTGTTAATGAAGATAAGTAATGTAATTCTTTTACATTCAGTTGACACAAGTGTTGCTTCATGAAATTCCCTCTTTTTGGTTTCTAGGAAAATTCTCAACAGATAGGTGTAGTATCTAAAATGTATTAGGGAGCGAAAATTCACTAGCTATTTATGGATATTATTAGCTAGGAATTGATCAAAGTTGATACAGAATGATTGACCAGACTCTGACTTAAAAAAGGTCAAAACGAAACCGATCATGAATTCAACCACATATTTTTCATTGTTTAGACCTAAAACTTGCCTCAATATGGAGTAGACCCATTGGACTTCGATGACCATTATATTTACATTCATCGGTAAAAATAGACCTTCTGAAAAATGTTCAAGTTTGATAATTGTCTATAAAAAAAGATCTCGGACCTCTGATGGACATTCTCTATATGCCCTAATCAACTTCTCTTCATTGAAAGGTTCATAAATGGAGGAAAAAGACTTTGGTATACCAAGGGACTCTCTACCCTACACAAGACCCTCGAACCCTCGTTTATTCAAAATGACTCTTTCTTCATTGGAATATTGTTCGGCACACCAACCTATAAATTCAAGAAACGAGAAAGTAATTTCGACAGCATAAGGGACTATGGTGGTCTGGACTACTTCAAGGAACAATATACATCTTCCTACTTTATCAGACAGGTTTCTTCCGGACACAGAGATAGGAGAAATAATAATTTCGACATAAAACAAATTTGTGTCTCGGTCAATTAGGGCTTGTTCAATTTCCACGGGATCTTGTTCTGTTACTAAGGTTATGATAGGATACATGGTTGTGATGAAAAACACCTGGAAACGAGTAGAAATGGTGTGTAATTGGTGTATTGTTGAGTTGTAGGTGAAATACGGTGGTCGCGCCAAGGTTCTAACGGTCCAGTGTTCAAATAATAGTCAAATAAAATAAATGAATAAAAGTCCCTTTATACTTATCCATTTTTTAGCGGCATGAGAAAGTCATTTGAGGCAACCTACTTTTCATCCTAAAATGAACTTGGTGATGCCACATACTTCCAATAGAAAACGGTGGTTTCAATTTTGGGACCACCTTTAAAAATTAAACCCCGTGCATCTTTGCCCCCCGAAATCATTCTCGGTTGTTGATATTGAGAAATCATGATCCATAATACTTCATACCCGACCAGCTTAGCGCTCCTGCCAGATTTAGCTCTTTCCTGCCATATTTAGCCTCTTTCTTAGTTTATTAGGCATCCACACCAGTTTAGCGTTCTGCTAGATTCTGAAATCTTGATTTCACACAATAAAAATTTAATGGTGACTAACACAATGGAAAACTATGTAAACACCTCTGGGAATAGGGGTACTCATACTCTTACATTGGCTATCTCTGGTGAAGAACTCATTCCTCCACCCATATTGGGAGTATCAATTGGAGGCATCATTCCTCCTGTGCCCACTCTCAATAGTGGTATGAGAACCCAACCCTCTAAATCATACAGTAGAGTGACTTTTCTTTTAGTATTCCATTGATCAATATGCCACATTTTGTTGCAAGCATACCCCCGATCTTTCCTAATTCCAATGTGTATATGGGGATTTCATCAACTCCTCTCCCTACCTGTAACACACTCAACCCCCTAATCCTTCCTTAGGCTGGTGGGGTATCAAAATTTCCTCTTTCATACCCTAACTCCTTTCTCAAATATGAACCCATAGATGGAATATTCTCCTCAAGAACTTTTCGACGACTATAAATATGCTAAATTCAAATTTCGAGAGAAAAAGTTATGATCCTTTAAAACTTCCAGGTCAATGTACCCATAATCCACTTCACCTCTATGTGGAATCCACATGGATCATCGTCATCTTTTATACTTGGTAAGGTATGCATGTATGTGTTGATGTGGCAAGTGACATGCCATCCAACATGGCACTCAATAGGATCCAAAAACTAGGGGTGAACCCCAACAAAAACTCAACATAGAACTCAATAGTAAGAAATAAATATGAGCAAGTCCTAAAAAGGTCAAAACCAACTAAGATTTATGGTCCATATATTTTCAATATTGGATATCAATGATGGATAGTCGGTCAGACCTTTTTCTTCAAGATGCAAGCCAAAAAAAACCCCTACGAACTTTCTAAAAGGTTTCTCTCGAACAACCTAATTCTGATAGATATGATGGATATTGTTAGTACTAGAACTCGCACCTAGACTGATATAGGTGTGAGCCTAATACCCATCAAAAAACTTTGTCGGTTTTTAAAATATAAGAATTTAGTTCAATTTGTAGCGAATGGGTGAGAAACTTAGTTTAAAACATCAACACAAAGCTTCCACAAAATATACACCAGCAAGCAAGGCTTGAATAGTCTCAGACTAGCATTCATAATATCAAAAGGAAATATGGAAGGCTTAGTGAAAAATGTGAAATACATGCATCAGGTTACATCAGGAAATTATAAAACACATATAGTAGAAATCTCATGAAGTAGGAACCTCCTAATAAACAAGAGAGTACTTTAATCACATTTGCACTAGTAACAAATAGTAAATCATTCAATTCATTAAGGAACAAGTACTAAGATGAATCCTTCACCAATATCTAGCATTAAAGTAAGATTGAAACACATATATGAATGTAAGAGAAGAAACTGATCATTCAACTATTCAAGATTCTTAAGTCTGATTACATACAGTCTGGAAAACTATGTTACAACTAAAAGTAAAGCTATGAGTCTCACAATATCCACTCTCCTCTTTCTCCAAGAGTTACATCCATCATGAAATAGACAAATACATCAAAAATATCTCTAGGAGGTCACATTTTTCTCCATGCATTGGATTATGTTCCTTGGAGATATGTGGCAATAGACAGATGGAAAAAAAACCAACAAACTACTAGATTTCAGGAAGTTGTTGGCAGTATTAAGTACAATTGCATCCAACTCATTGCATTGATATTTAATGAATATGGATGTCAGGTACAAGTGTCCCTTGATGTATAAATTACTCCTAGGGAACCATTCAAACCTCCTCAGACAGGTGTCATCCCTCCTACAACTCGGATTTATCAGACTGTTAGAGTTTGTAGCGCATCTATAGGATTTGCTGCAAACTTTCCTATAGGTGATGTTTTCAACTTTTCTCCCAAATGACGAACTAGGTCGGGATGATTTATGGTCAACAAGTCAAAGACATTATGTTTCTCCTCCAAAAAAACATTCATAAGAACTTAGTTCGTATATTTCAAGATATGATGAAAATACAACTTTGTTGCTTACTACTTTGTTGCAAACTGTTTTAATTTTAGCAGTTCGCAGTGCCTTTAGCAGAATGCACTGCGAACTTCCTATAGATGTCATTTTTCTTTATGATCACTACAACTTATGTAAAAACCATGGAGACAAGATTCAAACCTCTAGTGATGCCTTGTATAATCTCTAAGCCATGTAGGATGACTCCCAAAAAAAACAAGTGGGCAAAATCATGAAAGCATAAGACAAAAATGTTCTTTAGAGTTGTGAACCAACATATATGAGGAACCATGACAAAACTGATATATTGTTGCAAAAAAAATGGTGCTCCATATGCTCCTTTAATTGATACAATTCTTCCTTTGGTGAGTATCCTTGAAAACTAAATCAAAACCCCCCTCTGATAGCAACTTCTACCAAAGTAAGTGATGGAAACTAACAATTTAGGGTTTTGTTGCTTGATTGGCAATAGTTAGGGTTTTTCTAGCAAGAGGATTTTATGCTTAAAGAAAAAGTGAAAAAGATGAAACTGAGAAATGGAGGTAAATATAACAACCTAAAACTGAAAGAAACCTCCAATAGACAAATTTCTAAGCAACTTTGTAAAAAAAAGGATCTGCAGTGCAATTTTTCAGTTTGCAACGAATTGACAATTTGCAACAACGAATTTTTAGTCTAGGGTTTTCATCAGAAAGATTTGTAATTTAACATGTAAGGAGAGGAATATGATGTTGAGTGAGGTGATTTTTTTCAAACCCAAGTGAAAGTGAGGTCAGCTTGGGATTTTAACAAATGTGTAAAACAAAATATTTGTAGCGCATCCAGTTCGCAGCGAATTTGGAGTTTACAACAACAAGGGTTTGTAGCGAGTAGGGTTTTGACAATAGGATTTTAGGTAATAGGAATAAATATAAAACAAGTACCTAACATTGAATACCACTCCATGCTACAAAGAACCAATCCTATCATCCTTTTAAGCTTCCACCATCGACCTCTTCAGAGAATTTCTGTGAAACAGTCTGCAGGGCCAGTAACATTGAATATACTAGTCTGCAACATGCTCTTTGCAAAAGGAAATGAAGATATAAAATGATAAACCATCCCTTTGAAAATGACCCCTTAGAGTTGTTTTATGATGTGATGGAACTAAAAAATAAAGTTCATCATTAAAGACTTTTGCAAAATGATACTCATAAAAATATTTGGCACATGTTGTACTTTTGAATTGTTGCGAACTTTAGGAGAATCTCTTGACTCCTGAACATTCCATGTGTTAACAAATACGATTGAGACAAACCATCAGACAATATCTCCATGGTATTTCCAATATGCATGACAATTAACGAATTCTCCCATAATCCGACAGATCCAACGGACAAGATCTACTATGATCTATGGTCCATATCTATTTTGGTTAAGAAGGTATGTGACCTTTAGTTAGTGGGATGCACTTTTTTGGAATGAAATACTCTAATTGACCTTTCAAATGGATCCTTCTCATAATAATTTTTTGATGGATCCAATGGATGACAATCTTCTGATCCAATGGCCAGGATATTTTTAGAATCCCCAAATTTAATGATGGTTAACGGGAATGATAAAACTACTATGGGTTTCAATGGGTTGGGTCCACGGTGAAATCGACAACTTGGATATTTTCGAGCTGAAATATGTAGTAGATCAATGGTTATCACCCACTCGAGATCACTCATTTGGTTTCTTCCTATCAGAAAATTCATGCATGCCAATCTAATGGATCTTCCCAAAACCCGCATTATGATCGACCTATACCCAAACCCTTCCGTGGATGGTTGAGATAAATCACTACTTGTCAATCAGCAATCAAGATCTCTCCTCAAAACTTAGCCAGTTCTTTCCTTCGGGTTCATCATCGAGATATTTTTATTAGGATAGAAGTTGTTCCATGTTATATGGAACTTATTATGTCCAACTCACAACGAAGGGGAGAGATTCAATCCTAGTATCAGATCTATGGCTTGGATTCCTTCAGATTGACATGCAGGGTTGTATAGGTAGAATTCTAAATCCAATGTGGACCTTCAGTAAATACGCTTAAGGTTATGTCATCACGTCCACAGGGACCTATCTCCACCCGTGTTAGCTTACATGGACCTTCCTTTTCATGCAAGGATGATGAATAACCTTAAGAAAGTGTTGATGGTCGATGGTCAAGTTGGCGAGGGCACAAGGATTACATCAACAACCCATGGAAAATATCTAATGTCAATGGGTCAAACCAGTAAAAAATGTCGATGGAGCTTAGGCTAAAAATATCGATGAATCAATAGTCTCAGATGTCGATGCATTTGATAAGCCACGTAAACATCCATACACTATCCCAGTTATTTCCATGCCAGCACGTTGCCACATGTCCTATACAACCAAGCCACATCATCCTCTTATTTTTCCTCCTTCATCGACGATCGGGGATCATTGTTTCACGTTTGGGACCTCAAAGGATTATCTACCGATGCAATGAACGATCGGGCCAAATTGTTGATGTGATGAATGATTAATCCAAACCAGTGATAGGTCAAAGTGTCGATGGCACTGGAACACCAATACCAATAGGTGATGGAATGACACAAATATCGATAAAAATGAATGCTCTACATTCATTGATATCACTGATGGACGGTTGAGATTACTCTCAACACTTAGTCGATTCTTCGAATTTCTTCATTTGATTATTAAGTCTTATGAAACCGATTAATGAAATTTGATGACTCATGTGACTAAATGGATGTAGGATCGAATCGAAATGTGAACCAATAAGACTCCACTGAAAATCCTTTGATAGGCTTACTCCCAAGCTCATACACAATATACATACATCATGAACGTTATGTTTCATCTTACGTATTGTCATCTAAAGAGTCAACATACCACAAATTAAGGTCACCAAGATCTATCTTAGAGAACAACCTTACTCTAGAAAGGAATGGGACTCTAGGGAAGACAAAATTTATGTGAGTACATAAAACTCATCATAAAAAAAAAAAATACAACAACCCTTCCACAACCAATAAACTCAATATTCTTTGTGCATAATTCATATAGTTCACAGTTTTATACCTATGAGCTACAAGAGGTTTGCACCAGAATTCCAAGAAAAATATTTCTAATAAGGAATGGGTACTATGCATATAATACAAAGGCTCCAAAAGACATTAACATACACTTAGCCAATTTCCAATTTGTATGCATTCTTTGTAATTCAAGCTCATATAATTTAACCCAAACAATTTTCCATAAATTTCACTTGCAAACATACTTACACAAACACAAAGACTTGTAAATGAATCAAACATCAAACCCATAAACAAGCAAGAACACTTGCTTGTTCTAAAATCATTGGTTGGGAAACTAACTGTGGGTGAGCACTTTTATACCCAATCGTAGGCTCTGTTGCAATTAATATTCCTATAGTAGGCCAAGCCTATGTGAATCCATGATACCACTAGAGGAACACTTTGTTTTCTCTTAGGAAATTATGGATTGGACATGAAGGCCACTCTCCTTCATTAACATCCAATAACAAAATCCCCTCTACCCACTAGGTCTAGTGCCACCACGAATTCTTAGATTCTTTCCTAGATGGCTATAAATGAAAAAGGGAGGCCCTTCACCACCTCTTCAGTCCTTCAATTCCCTCCCCTACTAGTACCAATTCCTATCCTAGACAACATCAATTCACAACCCTCTATGCTCGAGTTGGGTCTGGGTATTCTCTGCTCCTATTTGACTGCAATTTTTTTTCTAGGTAAGCTTCTTATTTTCCTCTCAATATCTTCTCTTGCACCCTCATGCACTTCTCTTCTCTATGTCTTCATCTGGAACCCCCTCTCCCTATTTTCCTCTCTCATTTTTTTCTATAAGCATCCAAGGATTACCCACAAAAATAAAGTGGTTGTTATAACTCAAAATTCCAATACTATGCATTTGTTGATGTTGGCCTACTCATTCACACATATTCCAAACATTTTTGTTGGAGTTCATCTCGAAAAACACTTTTTTGTTTGGTGTAAGCACCATGATACATATGCAGAGCACGTACATACGCTAGTTTCATACCTAAAATCTTGTGTACATATGCTAGATACCTGAAAGATCGTGTGTACTCTAAAAAATTGCAAAAAAATATAAATTTCACGCTTTCTGACGGATTTTATGGGCTATTTTAGGTTGCACAATAATTTTACCTCCTGTATCTCTTCTGAAAACTGAATAACCATCATTTCTCTATATAAAAAGGGTCCTAGGGGGGTCGTTTGGATATAGGAAAGAGAAGCAAGAGAACTCTGCCAAAATTTCTTCCTTGTATTCCAAGCATTTTTGCATCCTGCTATGAGTTTCATCATCAACATTCCCTTCCATCCATCCTCTTTATACAATCCATCCCTTTCCCTTATATTGGCATGTTGGTTGTGAGGGTAGCATATTGGGAATAGTGCACTTGGAGTCAAAGTAGAGGAACCCAGGCGAGGTTCGTGGAGCGGCTTCCAATTTTGTTATTAATAAAAGAGAAAACTTCTTGTCCCACATCTTTATGTCTTGATGTTTATATTTATGGATTTTTTTTAATGAATATGTAAGCCTTTAGATGATCTTGATAGTTATGCATATGCTATCATAGTTTGTTATGTAACATTGTTTTAGGCCATCTTTGGGAGGAGGCCTACAATCTTGGAACGGAAAACAAGTGGAAGGGATTGAAAACAGCTGAAGGACCTAAGGTGCACATTTCGATCTCCTCTCTCTTCCCTTAATTATCATAAGGTCTTGTTAGATTTGGGTAGAATAGAAGGTTTTTTGTCTTTTAAGGTGTCAAGGCTTTACCTAGTCTCTAGACCCGAATTAGGGGGATCTTTCCTCATAGAAGAATTGGTGACTCCACTTAGGAGTATCTCTAGGGTCTTGTTAGGAGATTCTTTTTTGGCTTGAATTCCTGTTTTTTTTAATGTTCTGAGTCTGTTTGGGTCTCTGATCACCTTCCAGGTGCTTACCATCTTCCCTGATTTGGTTTGTTTGTCTGAATCTCTCTTTTTTGAGAATGTGCAGTCATGTACATGCCATTTTCTATACCCATACCACGTACATATGCATTATGCTATATACACAGCCCATGTACATACACAGTCTAACTGTGCATAGCACACATGCCTGTCATCTTGAGGGGTTTTCTCAAAAAATTTCCTTTTCTTTTAGGAAAAATTTGATTCCTCGGGTCTTCTTGAGTTCCATAGGCCTATGTTGATCATTGTTTGTCTAGGTTCAAGGCTCAGATTGTTTATGAAATTGAAAAGAAATCCTCTTGTATATATTCCTTTGTATTTTTGTGTTTCCAAGCATTTTTGGCTTATTTTTAACTTGAATTTTAAGAAAAATGAGTTTCATTTAAAAAAAAAAAAAAATTAGAGGGGGGCCATGAATCGTGTACTTTGTAGTTTATTTTAACAGCTTTTGTTAGTTTTTCTTTGCTTAAAAMAAAAAAAAAAACAAAACAAAAAAACTAGTTTTTATGCTAGTTAGGTCTCTTTATTTCTTTGCATTGTCATTTGAAAAAGAAAAATAATTAGCATAGGGTTTTGTTTTCTTCTCATCTTGAAATCATTTCAAAAAAAAAATACGAAAGAAAATCCTTTCATTTTCTCTTTTGTTTCACTCAAAAGTTGCATTGTGCATTTTGCATGGAAAGGAGAAAAGATTGCATCTTTAGGTTTGAAGGATTGTTCATGCTTTTTCTTCGTTGAAACTCTTTTCATTTGAATGATTAGTGTAAATTTTTATTTGCTAGTGTTCTTATAAGTTTCATTTTTGCAAGAGTCTCAAACAACATCAATTTCACTACTGCACCCCTGAGTAATCAAGCCACTAAAATTAACGCTTAATGTTAAAATCAATTAGACTTTTTTGTTTACAGGGTACACCAACTAGACTAGGATTTAGGGCCTTGGATTACGTGTGGAGAGGAAATTATTCAAGGCCACTTAAATAAAATTAAGAGTCTGAGATAGGGAGTATTGAATTGCAATGTCATAAAATTTAGCCGGGACCCCCCTCTAACACAGGGGCTAAACATGAGGTCGCATGAGGAAAGGCAGAGGAGATAACCCCTCCAAATCTAGACCAAGCGTAGTGGGGATTGTATTTGAGGGTCGTTCTTGGGATCCTTCTCATATGATCTTCCCGACTGTCGATTGTACCCGCCTAGTGACTGGCTGCAAGATGGAAGCTTAGTTTCCTTTTTTATAGGTACTTACACAAGTGACTGTAAGGGCATACCTCGGTATCAAGGATAGACTTCGTACCATGATTCTCAGAGTATACATGGAGGCTGTTTCCGTGATCGAGTTACACTTGCCCCGGTAAGTTTATCTAGTGTTGGTTGGCGTAATTGTTCTTCCTACCTTTTGCTTGATTTATCTTTAGGGAACTTTTAGTGGTGTTCTCTATGCTCCTTAGTTTACCATCATGAGTTAGTCAGTAATTTCTTTGTGTTTCTGACCTGAGGTGGTAGACCTCCCACTCCGTCATTCATGAGGACTTTTGGGCCTTTCGCTTAGAAATGTGAAGCTACCTCCTTATAGGCATATATTTATATACCATTGATTTACCAAAGTCAGTGTGTGAGAATTTTACGGTCTTGAATGATCCCACAAGGGAAGAACCTGTGCATAAGATATTCATGGCCAAATTTACTGATGATACCAACCAAGGAACCCCTTTACAAGGTGATTCTTATGTTTTTCGTTTCTTTGGAAATTTTGGTATCCCTTTGATGTCCACATTGTACATTCCTGGGTTGAATGTGGGACTACCGGTTTGGTTGGGTACCATTCCAAATGTCCCTAATTCTCTTAACGCTTCTCATTTAAGGAATTTATGTCATGGGCATCATGTTGATGTTCCTTTGTCAACAAAGTCTTCTCCTCCTTCCATGGATGATTTTAAGGATGGAAATTTATTTTAAAATGTAGAAACGTTGGCGAATCTTACTAATCCTTCATAGGCCAACTATAAAATGTTTGGCAATATTTTTCTAAAAATATTCCAATTTCTAAGGATTTTATATAGTTTGTATAAATTTTTGGCGATTTTTAAGGTAAAATAATTTTATCATATAGAATTTGGGCGAATGATTTTTAGAATAACGAATCTTTTTTTGGGAAAACCTTGGAAAATTATCCCATGAGCAAAATTTAGCCCCTAAAATCATCCATGCCTCCTTCTTTTGCCTTCTTTGGTGAAAGTATAACTACTAGTAACCGGAAGTCTAAATGAAATAAAAAGAGGAAGAATAAGAAGAAGAAATTAGCAACCTCTTCAAGTCATGTTGGAGATAGGTCGTCAACCTATTTAAGTCATGTTGAAGAATAGCACCCAATCTCTGCAAGTCATGCTAATGGAAATCACCCAACCATTGTAAGTCATGTTGGGGGAAAAATTCCAGTCACTGCTAGTCATACTGGCAATAGGTCTATAGCCTCTACGAGTCATGTTATCAACCAATCACCAACCTATGCAAGTCATGTTGGATATGTGCAACCAACCACTACAATTCATGCTAGGGGCATGAGTCTCGTCAATGAGAATCCTACAAGTGATATGTAAACAACCTCTGCTAGCAATGTTGAAGACAAGAAACCAGCCATTGCTAGTCATGTTGGGGGCATTGATTTTGTTGACAAACCTAGATGGATAGGAAGTAAGCCTAATTTCCCTTGTAAGGTTTATAAGGGATATCACCTTACTCATTTGTGCCATGGAATTCTAGAGGCGCGAAGATTGTGGTCCATGTCTGCAAGCTCTTCTGATTCTGAGTCTTCTTTGGTTTCCCTGCAATCTGTTTATCCTTTGGTTGATGAAGTGGCCATTCTGATGCAATCTTCGACCGATCCCACTCCTCTTTTGGGGGGGGATGCTCCTTAAAACCATGTTGTCTCGCAACCTATTCAACCATTGGTTGAGGAAGTGGTCATGTCGATGCAATCTTCAGCCAATCCCACTCCTCTTTTGGGGGGTGATGTGCCTTCAGACCATGTTGTCTCGTAGCCTATTTGCAAGATACCAGATATATAAAATATGCAGAACATAAATAAAATGCTAGAAATGGAAGAATAACAGTAAAATATCTAGCATAATCTTCACAATACATAGAAATGATATAGCAGTAGCAATAGAAATAGCACTTTGATTCAGAAAGCAATGTTCATAGGCCTCTTCGAGGGGGAAACCTCCAATCGAGCAGAGCTCTATTACAATAATCTCCAAGCTAGGGTTCCCATACCCTCGACCCTTATTTATACTAAATATGTCTATTAAGAGAAGCATCTAGAGGAAGATCCTTCTAGAAGCGGAAGCTTCTATTAGGTCTTCTTACATCCGCCTTATTCTATTT
>ML792351.1:510971-575760 GCA_009831015.1 Picea engelmannii
CATCCGCCTTATTCTATTTTATTGAAAGGCCTTATTAATATTGACCTTTATTACATCCAAATACATTGATCTACCTATGTGCGGGTTAGGACCTTAACATGTCCGCCCCCTTAAAAAGAGCCTTATCCTCAAGGCTTGAGATGTGGATACTGCTGCAGAATGGTAGTTGGTTCCCAAGTGGCATCTACTGGAGTCATATCTTTCCACTGTACTATCACTTCCTTGATTGTTCTCTGATGCAGGCGACGCTCACGCTGGTCCAAAACTGCTTCTGGCTATAGCCAAATGGATCCTTCTTCAGCTAACTCTGGAAGGTTGGTTTGAATTTGGCACCTGGTTCCAATCACCTTCTTCAAGCATGAAACATGAAAAACGGGATGTAGCTTCGACTAACTGGGAAAATCTAACTGATATGTGACTTGTCCCACACACTTGAGAACTGTGTAAGGGCCATAAAATTTGGGTGCTAGCTTATGACAATCCTCAGCCTTGAGGGAAGTTTGCTTATATGGTTGCAGTCTCATAAACACCTGATCCCCTTCTGCAAATTGTCGTTCAAAGTGACCTTGATCTTCTTGTTGCTTCATTCTATTATGTGCCATGACCAAGTTCTCTTTAAGGGTACGAAGGATATCCTCTCAGACTGTAAGTGTTTGGTCAACCGCCTGGACCTTCGAGGTACCTGGTAAGTATGAGAGAACTGAAGGTGGCTTATGTCCATATACTGCTTCAAAAGGAGTCATGCGAGTGGTTGTATGGTATGTAGTGTTGTACCACCATTCGGCGAGAGGTAACCATTGAGCCCACTGGTTTTGTTTTTCAGAGGAAAAGCACCTTAGATATGTTTCCAAACACTTGTTGACAACTTCCATTTGACCATCTGTCTGGGGATGATAAGCTAAGCTAAGATGCAATTGTGTGCCTTGTAGCTTAAACAACTCTTGCCAAAAATTTCTTGTGAAAGTTGGGTCTCGATCGAAAACAATAGAGTGCGGCATGCCATGAATCTTGAAGACCTGGTCCATAAAGATTTGATCCACCGTGGATACAGTAAATGGGTGGGGAAGAGCGCAAAAATGAGAATACTTGGAAAGGAGATCCACCACCACCATTATGACTGATTTATTCCCCGATTTGGGTAAGCCTGTAATAAATTCCATAGAGATATCCTTCCAAATAGCAGGGGGAATTGGAAGCAGTTGGAGGGTGCCTGGAGATTTGACTGTTTCTCCCTTGTTGCGTTGACACACCTCACATTCAGCGACAAACTTACGAATGTCATGTTTCATACCATCCCAAAAAAAAGAACGTTTGACTTGGTCATATGTTTTGGTGAACCCTGAGTGTCCCGCTGTGGGTGTAGCATGAAGCTCAGAAAGCACCGTGGATTTGACCTTGGATTGTTTACTTAAATACAAGCGGCCTTTGTATCAAAGCTCATCTTGGAGCCAGGAGTACCCTAGGGGAGTCGGAGTCTTGTTCTGCAGTTGCTGGATCAAATGCAAACTTTTGGGATCTTGAAGCCATTCCTGGCACACAGCTTGGAGCCAATCGGGTACAATGAAGGAAAGAGAAAAAAGGGATCCTTCGTCTTCATATTTCTGGGACAGTGCATCTACCACGACATTGTATTTTCCCTTCTTGTAAATGATCTCATAATCATATCCAAAGAGCTTAGTCACCCATTTTTTTTGTTCTTAGGAAGAAATGCGTTGTTCCAGAAAGTACTTGAGGCTTTGATGGTATGTCTTAATTTGGAAGTGTTTCCCCAAGAGATACGGACGCCACAACTCAACGGCATGCAGAATCGCCAAGATTTCATTTTCATAAATGGGTTTGCCCAGATTCTTTTCAGACAGTTACTTGCTAGTGAAGGCCAAAGGTCGACCCTCTTGCATAAGGATAATGCCGATTCCTTTCCCCGAGGCATCACATTCCAACACAAAGGTCTTTGTGAAGTCGGGAAGGGCTAGAACCGGAGTGGTGCACATGGCCATCTTCAAGGTTTGAAAAGATTGAGCAGCTGCTGGAGTCCAAGTGAAAGAGTTATTTTTTAGGAGAGCCGTGAGAGGTGCTGCAATCTTTCCGTAGTTCTTAATGAACTTGCGATAATACCCTGTGAGGCCCAAAAATCCACGCAAGATTTTGAGAGTCTTTGGGTGTGGCCAGTCTTGCATAGCTTTAATCTTTTTCGGGTCCACCCTAACGCCATCCTTTCCCACCAGATGACCCAAGTATTCTACTTCTGAGGCACCAAAAGCACATTTGGACTATTTCAGGAAAATTTGGTGCTGAATGAGTAGGCGGAGAACTTGATCCACATGAGTAAGATGGTTTCTCCAGGTTTTTCTATAGATGAGGATATCATCAAAGAAAACTAAGAAAAAATGACAGAGAAAAGGGTGGAAGACATGGTTCATGAGGCTCTGGAAGGTGGAGGGGGCGTTACACAAACCAAAGGGCATGACCAAAAACTCTTAGTGGCCCTCATGAGTGCGAAAGACAGTCTTGAGAATGTTGGCCTCTTTCATACGTATCTAGTGATATCCCAAGAGAAGATCAAGTTTGGTAAAGAATTGGGTGCCACTCAATTCATCCAGGAGGTCATCAATGACAGGAATGGGAAATTTGTCTTTGATGGTTAGTTTGTTGAGAGCACGGAAGTCAGGACACATTCTCCAAGAACCTTATTTCTTCATTACCATGATGACCAGAGAGGAGTAAGGGCTCGTACTAGGACGGATGACGCCGGCAATAAGGAGTTCCTGGACCATTTTTTCAATTTGATTTTTTTGTGCAAAGGGGTGGCGATATGGACGTATATTGGGGGGAAGGCTTCCTGGGACAAGGGGAATGGAATGATCATGGACACCACGGGAAGGAGGGAGTCCTTGGAGACTGAAAAATATTGTTTGATGTTTAGAAAGGAGGGCTTGGAGGTCTTGGGGCACTGGTGGGGTCTCTGTGGCTTGTATGGCGTGGAGTTGGGCAATGACACCAGAATGACCTTTTTTGAGCAGTTTTTCCATGCGATGAGAACTGATGACCTCAGGTGAACCAGCAGTGATGCCTTGAAATTTATATTGGTGGCCTCCTTGGTTGAATTGCATGGTTAAGTTCTGAAAATCCATGAGAATGAGACCCAAAGTCCTTAGCCAGTCTGCACCCAACACAATGTTGCAACCACCCATGTCAATAGCAAACATATGGGATTTTAGGTGGTAGTCACCGATTTGGAGATGCACATTTTCACAGTGCCCTCCACATTTCATAGAACCACCATTGGAAATCATGATTTGGAAATTGTTGACAGTATGGATGTAGAAATGGGTTTCTTGGGCAATGTGGCGATGAATAAAATTGTGGGTGTTGCCACTATCAACCAAAATGATGAACTTTTAGTGCTTGATGTAACCAATTAACTTGAGGGTTTGGGGGGCAGAGAAGCCGGTGAGAGCATTGAGGGAAATTATCAGTTCCACTTCGAGAGGGTCAGAGGGAGGGTTTATGTCAATGATTTCTGGTGACTCAGGCACAAGGGGAGTGTCAACATCCTATTCCGAAATATCCTTAGAGATGGCCATAAAAAGATTGTGTTCCCTACATTTGTGGCCTAGGAAATATTTGTCATCACAATTATAATAGAGGCCTTTGAGTTGGCGTTCATCCATTTCAGCCCTGGTCAATTTTTGGATTTTTAATGGGGCGGAGGGAGTAGTTGGGTTTACTGGTTTAGGGCGAAGGATAAAGGAAGGCTTACGGTTTTGAGAGGAAACAATTTTTTGTGCTTCTTTAGATTTTTTGGTAGCCTCCAGCCAAGTCGTAGGTCGATCCATGAGGACATGGGCCTGAATCTCCTCCTTGAGGCCACTAATAAAACACTCTCGAAAGAAAGCATCAGTCATGCCCTCTGTTCGAAAAGCTAGTCACTCAAATGCAGCTATGAAGTCTTCCACTGTGCTTGATTGCTTCAATTTTTTCAAACGGCCCAAATGGTTGGTGTCAGTGTCAAAGTGTTCATAAAGCTCAGTCACAAATTGGGTCCAAGCAATACACCCTTGACGGGAAGTTTTTCTCCATTGCCACCATTACCAGCGTTCTTGATCTAGATGGAGAACACCATACCGGATTTTGGCCAAGTCATCTGTAATGTTGTAGAGAGAGAAATAATGTTCCATTTGGGTGACCCAACCAGTGGGGTCCAAGCCATCAAATTTGGTTACATCTACCCGCGGAAGGCGTATGTCTCGTTGAAAGTGATGGGGTTAAAAGGAATGGGAAGAAGTTTCACCTTCAGTCTTTTTATGTGCATCAGGAAAAGAGTCATCGATAGGGATCTTGAGTTTGGTGCAGAGTGATGCAAAGACAGATTCAAGATGGGTGGTCAGTTCGTGTTTGACTTCCACCATTGCGGACTGCACAACTACATTTACGGATGCATTTATGGATGTATCATGGGAGGAAATAGTAGCACTGAGTTGTTGCACTTCTTGTTGGGTCTCGAGGAAACCAGATTGCAAGGTGTTGAAGCGACACTCTAGTTCTTGGCTATGGGTATGGGCCATGAAGATGGGTGAATTGAAAAGGGAGTGGGTGGAGTCAGAAATTTTTGCAGAAAAATGATATGGATGAATGTGATAAGGAAGAAGAGATGAATCTAATGGAATAGGTCTCAAATAATGGTGAAAATTTTTCAAGATATATATATATATATATATATATATATATTTATTTTTTTTACAGCTGTGGGGTTATACTTTGGTCTGAAGAATGCTACAGTGCTAAAATCCCCAAATTATGAACCAAAGAGAAATGTGTATTTACTTAGCAACCCAAACATAGATGCATGGCAATAGATCACACCGGTTTAATTTGTTTATGTTTATGTTTATGTTCCCCAAGGGTTAGTTATTCAAGGGTTCTACAGACAAGGGTTTGCCCTATGCTATAGCTCTCTGATATACGTGCGGGTTCCAACAGTAGTACTCGGCCCAATATCTCAGGGCACTAACTATGGAGGATAGACCATACCCTTAGTCGTACTACCCGACTACCCAAGTACTAGAGAGTATCTTCCTGAGTGTTGTTCTCGGTGACACTATAGCAGTCCGGCGACCAATAGCTTTATCTAAAGAGGGCTTCAGGAAATCTAGGTCGATCCATACACAGGTGTTTTCTGATGCGCTACCACTCGAAGGGGTACCAACAGGGGTTACAAGGGTGGCCAACAGATGTGCTCTTAAGAACCACTTGTATTTCCTGCATGTATGAATCCCTCAACCGCATGTTTATGCGCGTAATGACAGATCTTCGTGGCTTAAAGACACCGGAATACGTCTCTGCTCTGGAAAAAAAAAATACCCACAATTTTTGCCAAGGAAAGTGCTCTGATACCACTTGCAAAATACCAGATATATAAAATATGCAGAACAGAAATAAAATGCTATAAATGGCAGAATAACAATAAAATATCCATCATAATCTTCACAATACACAGAAATGATATAGCAAAAGCAATAGAAATAACACTTTGATTCAGAAAGCAATGTTCACATGCCTCTTCGAGGGGGCAACCTCCAATCGAGCAGAGCTCTGTTACAATAATCTCCAAGCTAGGGTTCGCATACCCTTGACCCTTATTTATACTAAATATGTCTATTAAGAGAAGCATCTAGAGGAATATCCTTCTAGAAGCGGAAGCCTACCTATGTGCGGGTTAGGACCTTATTAATATTGACTTTTATTACATCTGAATACATTGAACTACCTATGTGCGGGTTAGGACCTTAACACTATTCAGCGAGTGGTTGAGGAAGTGGTCTTTCTGATGCAATCTTCGATGAATCCCACTCTTCTCTTGGAGAGTGTCGAGTCTACCAAAGTGGTCATGCCGATGCAATATTCGGTTGATCCCACTCTTCTCTTGGAGAGTGTCGAGTCTACTATTTGTCACTATAATTTCTTATTAACTAAATAATCAAGTGTTACATAAATTGTCAACCCAGAGAAGTCTGTTTATTTCAAAGGAAATCACACACTGTATATGCTCAATCTCAAAAGAAATCTAGAGTTGTAGTAAAAGTACACTAATCACACCCTACTTTGAACATAATGAAGTTCTACTTTGAATTACAGAAAAACAATCTATCTATTGCAGAGTTTAAGATTCAAAAGAAAATAATTATCAGAAGAATCTTGGATTACATTAAGAAACAACAACCTAGGAAAATGAATCCTTCAGTAGACTGCAAAGAAGACTAACTATTATGTGATAGAGAACATGACCCTATTACCCAAAGTAAGAATCTCCAATAGTTGTCTCTGACTATCATACTTTCATAAACTCATTACCAATCAAAATGATTACCAAGTACTGAAGGTTAACTATTCTGTAATAGAGAACATGACCCTATTCCTCAAAGCAGGAATCTTCAACACCTGTCTCTGACTATCACACTTTCATAAAATCATTACCAATCAAAATGATTAACAAGTACTAAAGGATAACTATTTTGTAACAAAGAATCGGACCCTATTCCCCAAAGCAGGAATCTTCAGCACCTGTCTCTGACTATCACACTTCATAAACTCATTACCAATCAAAATGATTAAAAAGTACCTAGAAATGAATTGTATGAAAACAATGTAACAATCAGTGGAAACAGAGTTTTAGCAAAACAGGGTTTTAACAAGGTATGAATAAAAATAATACTAACACACTACAGAAACTAATGGGTGAATCTTGTGAAGAAGGTGGGCCCTCTCCTTCTCACAAGATTCTTCGAAAATGAAAGGAACTAAGAAGAAATTCTCAGACCAATATTTTATTCATCTGTCAAATATGTCCAGTTACAATATCCAAAGTGAACATGCTCCTTCTCTGTAATTCCTTTCTAACTAAATCTTTCGTAATCCCCCTTCTAATGTTGATTTATCCACTATTTAAAGGGGAGAATCCTCTTAATACAATTAAGCATAAAATTACATGTGTACATCCAAATCCTATTCTTAGTCTGGTCTAATATTCTATGCTGGAATATAATATTCTGATCTCCCGTAGAAAAATGTTGTTACAGTAGTTGGAATGGCGTTGGCTTGAGGTACAATTGTTGCGGTCGGTGTAACAGCTTCTTTATTTATCTTTTCTTGTTACTGTTGTTTGTAAAATATTGTTTCAGCATCACAAATCATGGATTGTTTTAGCAACGGGATTTGCGTCATGTTTGAATGTTTTAGCAACGTGGTCTCAAGCAACAACGATGGTTGTAATGGTGTTGGTTTAAGGTACGGTTGTTGCGATCAGTGTAACAACTCCTTCTTGTTACTGCTGTATGTGAAATGTTGTTTCAGCATCACAAATCATGGACTGTTTTAGCAACGGGATTTGCGTACTGTTGACTATTTCAGCAACGTACTCTTCAAGAAGAAACAATATATTAACTGCAGTTCACACTGTTTCAACAACTATATATTTATGATTAATGGCTAAGTATGAGAGTAATGTAAAATTACATGTAAAACAAATTAAACATATAGCAAAGAGAAGAAACGTTATATACCTTTGGAGAAATAGATTAATGTGATAATGTAGGCTTAAATATGAATGGGAAAATGATGTAATGATAGCAAAAAGTATGAAAAAAAACGTACATTATAGGGTCCTAACATCCCCCCCAACTGAAAAGGTTGCATGTCCTCAGGCAACTTCAATCTGAATCAGAATCTGGATACTGACTCTGTGCATACAAATTACTTAAGCAGTAGATGTAGAAAGTATTGTTTGTTGGGGCTCTGAATCCTTGAACATGTTGTAGCCTTTTCTAGGTTGTTGCTTCAACCTTCTTCGGCAACTTATCATGAACTTGATACTTCTCTGCTGACATCCAAAGAATGGGAAAATGGAACTGATAACCTATCCAATTTTCAGCACATTGTTGGACACATTTGATGTAACTAGGTACTCGGGAGAGTGTTGTCTCAAGATTGGTGGAACTAAAGGGATTGTGCTCTTGCCTTTTCTCAGAATATTGTTGCCAAAACATGTTATTTTCTTTTAGGGTAGCAGTATTTGTGGATTTAATAAACTGTTGACAATCCTGAAGTAATGTTTCCTGTAGTTGCCGAATATATTGAACCATCCCAAGTTTCTTCAAAAATTGATGATATTTTGCAACAAAGGTGGTAGCGTTCTATGGTTCTGGCCATATCTAGAGGAGACAGTTATCTTCATTGTGCTTGGAAGCTAGAAAATAATTTTTCCATGTAATCTAGTTGGTAAGGAAGGAGACAAGTGCCTGAATCTGGATATCACCGACAAGAGGGTTAAGGTTAAGCTGTCGGTTGGCCTCATTATGAAGATATACCTCACATAGTATATACTAATCACTAGTAGAGGCTTCTGCAAAAGATTTAACAAAATCTGTTGTATTGATCACTACATAAGGTCTGCCTTCTTTGATTGATTGAATCTGGAAAAAAAAGTAAGTCGTTCTATGAGGAAAAGAGAGTAATTTGAGAATGGTTTCCTAGAAGCCAACAATTTTTGTGCCAAATCAAACATCAAGAGCAATTTTCCTTTTAGCTTTTCATTATGCTTCTTATGGGCACAGGATTCTTGGCATGTTTGCTCCAAAGCTTCCCAGTTTGAATAGATGTGGTTTAGCCAAAGTAGTCTGTGCTCCTACAGGTTTTTGTCCAGTGTAACAACGGACTCTTTTTTCCATTTGTCCATTATTGCCTGCTCATCCCATGGTTGATTTTGTGTTTCAGCATCACAAGGGATAGGCTGAGGTAGGGTCTGAGTGGCTCGTTCCACAAGAGTATTGGTGTTGATCTTGCTAGGAGGGGCAGATTCATCAATAAGCAGTGTTTGTACAGCTTTACTAATAAAAACAGGGGCTTCATATGTAGCAGTTGTTGTGGGCTAAGGTTCATTTTTAATTTTGGAAGGTCATATTGGTTCTTGTGTAACAATAGGGTGTTCTTCTTCTTTAACTGCAAAAGTCATGGGTGCAGGGGAAGCTCCAAGCATTGGAATTTGAACCACTTTGTAGACTGCTTGATAATAAATGTCCCCACATTGGCTGCACATATACTCTCTACACTGATCATCTTTTGTGTTTTCCTCTGTCATGGACGCTATGCGAGCTAGGGTATACAATTTAAGTTCCCTGTCGTAGGCTTCCTTTACCATTACTAGCTCTTGCTTGTAGGCTTCCAATTCAGACCTTAGGAACTCATTCACTTGTAAGATAGAGGCCATTGTTGGTTCTAGTTGTTGATATTTCTTGGGTGTATCAAGAGGGGTGATTGATTCTTGTGTAACAGTCACAACCGCAATAGTTGGTTCTTTTGGAGCAGCTACAAAATCAACAGTTGATTCTTGTGTTTCATCTTCTTGATGTAAAGAAAGTAGTATTGCAGCACCCTGGGCATCTGATTCCTATATTTCGGGAACAAAATTAGCAGCTAGTTCTTGTATAGCAGCTATAGCTGGTTCTTGTGTTTCAGCTACTGAATGAGTAGCTAGTTCTTACGTTTCAGCTACTGACTGAGTAGCTGGTTCTTGTGTTTCAGCTACTGAATGAGTAACTGGTTCTTGTGTTTCAGCTACTGAATGAGTAGCTAGTTCTTGTGTTTCAACTACTTGATTTAAAGAAAATGATGTTTCAGTGCCCATGGGTGGAATAGTTAAAAATTCCAGGATTTGGGAGGGTGGAGGTGTATGGGCTTTTAGCAAGATGGGTTGGGGGTTTAGGGCAGTGGCAGTAGTGGTTGCTCTTGTTGAAGATCTTGTTCATTTTGATAAAAGGAAGGAAAAGTAGGAATTTGCTTATTTCTTTTGCGTGTGGGTTTTTCCTCAGTGATGGGGCAGGGAAGGTTATCAGGTTTATCTGATTTAGAATCATCGCTAAGGATATGAACAATAGGAGTAGATGATTCTGGTAAGTTGTGGGGTGGACTAGATATGGTAGGAGAGTTAATTGGATTAATTGGATCTGTAGGGGGATTAATAGGTATTTCTGGAGGGTCGAGAAGGTTTTTTGGTTTCTCTTGATGAGGATTTTTAGGATGTTCAGCAGCTTACCGTGGGTTTATGGGTGGGTTGTTTAGGGGAGGGTTTTATTGGGAAAAACCCTTTTGGATGAGTAGTTGAACGAGACAGTGATGGGTGAGGGAAAGGGCGGGAATTTTAGCCTATTTACAATAATGCGACATATTTCTAAGACATCCGAGTAGATAGTAGGGAATATTCACCAATATAGCATGTCGTAAATGAGATAACAAGACAAAATCATGCTGGTAAACTACCTGGTATCGGCCTTCACAAGTGAGATAGTGCTTGAGAAACTCTGTAACATTCATCCAAGGAGGTGGCAACGAGCTGAGTCGAACACCTCGGCCTTTAGGCTCAACTTGTTCTCCTGGGAAGAGAAAATTCAGCTGGGCATTAAGGATAATGTGTTTGCAGCTGAACTAGAAAATTCCAGTGATAGGAAGACCTGAAACCTATATTATATCATCCTCTGTGATTGGAATCTGAACCCTTTGAACAATGGAATGGTCTTCTTGAAGATTTTGAGCAAATTGAAGAACCTGTTGTTGATCAAATCCCTGGAGCCTCTGAAAATAACCCAACCAACCTACCTACTAAAATATTTGGTAGACTTATGGATACAATTCTAGCAGGGTTGTTGTGGTGGGTTCGTATCATATAACAGGGCCTCCCATAGCTAACAACTCAGACGAATGTACAGTCAGAGAGTCAGGTAACCACTTCTGAACAGAGTAGGTTGAATGAAGTTATGCAAATGGTGGTGAAAGAAAATGAAATGACGGGTAAAAAGAATGACGGTAGTCGGTTCGTGTGAAATGATGGCATAAGATTTCGATATCCCCCCCCCCCAACTACGACTAAAATAGTGAATTTAAGTGAATGATAATAATGAATCGGAATCTTCTCATTAGCCATAGTTCAATTGTATTTACATATAAAGTTTACATACCTCATATTTACCTTTGATTTGTACTTTGAAAAATATAGTGGCTGTCCATAATAGATCTGTAGTAACCATGGGAGAGACTTTGGATTTATTAGAGAAATTGTATCAAGCGTTTGTTTAATTATGAGAGAGGGTCGTGAAAGGACAAAATGTAGTATGAAAATAGGAGAATTGAGAGCGAAAGAGTTGAAGCAAATGTTTTTATTGACAGCGAATGCTGAGAAAGTGGTGTTTCAGCAACAGGAAAAGAATGGAAAAATGTTTTCTAAAGAGTGATGTTTTAACAATGCAAAATACTTTTGAAGAAATGGTGTTTCAATAGTGGCGAAATATTGTTGAGTAGTGGTGTTTCAGCAATGGGAAAAAAATGAAATATTGTTGAACAGTGGTGTTTCAGCAATGGGAAAAACGGGAAAAATGAGGAAAATGTTGCTGAAGAGTGGTGTTTCAACAATGGGAAAAAGGGCGAAATATTGTTGAACAGTGGTGTTTCAGCAATAGAGAATATGAGAAAAATGAGGAAAATGTTGTTGAAGAGTGGTGTTTCAGCAACGGGAAAAATGGGAAAATGAGGAAAAAAATGTTGTTGAATGGATTGAAGAAAGAGGGAGAAGTGCTTCACAAAATGAATCTTGGATCTGCTTGAAGTAAGATCGTCCTTTCCTGGTAGGCCTTTTTTTGGATCGAGAATCTACAAAAGAATCAATTGTAACATGTAATTTCTTGACAGGGATTATTAGTAAAAGAAATTTAATCTAATACTAAAGAAATTAAATTCAGAAAAATTAATTGCAATGAGGGGCAAGAGGCTCCTCTAAAAAGAGATAATGTGAGTCTGCCTCACATGTGGCCTTAAAATCTTATTTGGAAATGGGGCATTGGTACAGATGGAGCCAATGACCATTCACTAATAACGTTGTTTTAGAGTCATCAATTGTGAGGAGCCTTACTGTTCCATTGGGGAAAACAATGTCCACTTCATAAGGTCCAAGCCATCTTGTACGTAGTTTCCCTTGAAATTCTTTAAACCAAGAATCATACAGTAAAGCCCAGTTACCTTTTTGGAATTGCTTATGCTTGATGGTTTTGTCATGTCATTTTGTTCTTTGTTGTTGAATCATAGTTGTTTGATGAATGACATCTAGTCTTTTTTCATCCAATTCATTAAGCTGCTGCAACCTAGTTGTCTGTACATCTATCAAATCAAGGTTAACAGTTAAAGAATTCCTTAAGGTTTTGATTTCAAATTCCACAGGAAAGACGACACTTTTTCCATAAACTAATTCATAGGGAGAGAATCCTATAGTATTTCTCCAGGTAGTTCTGTAAGCCCATAATGCTTCAGGGAGCCTTTGAGACCAATCCTTTTGATTTTCCTTCACTGTTTTCATGAGAATGGCTTCTATTACTTTGTTTGTGCTTTCCACCTGTCCATTAGCTTGAGGGTGGTATGGTGTAGTCATTCTGTGATGAATATGATATTTTTGAAGGGTGGCTTTAAAACCATGAGAAGTGAAAGGAGGTCCTCCATCTGTGACTAATTATCTAGGCACTCCAAATCTGATAAAGATATCTTCAAATAAAAAATCTAGAACAACTTCTTCAGTAGCTCTATGGAGTGCTTTAGCCTCCACCCATTTGGTCATATAATCTGTGCAAACCACTATATAAACTTTTTGATTGGATGGGTGGTTAATGGGTCCTACAAATTCTAAGGCTCATCTTTCAAATGGTTTGAGTACTACCTAGGGATTTAATGGAATTTCATCTCTATGATTAGGTTGACCCATTCTTTGATAGCTATCACAGGCCTGAACATATTTATTTACATCTTTAAAAAGTGAGGGCCAATAATAACCCATCATGAGAATTTTATGTGTTGTTCTTTTATCAGCAAAATTCCCTCCACAAGGGCCATCATGACAAGATTTTAGTAAATCATAAACCTCATCTTCTCTAATGCATCTTCGGATTTCTTGATCGAGTCCTATGTGGAAAAGACACCCACTTATCCAGTTGTACCGAGCACTTTGTTGAATGATTTTTCTTTTCTCTAGGTGGGATAGGTGTGGTGGTAACTTCCCTGCAACCAAGTAGTTAGCGATGTCTGCATACCATGGTGAGTGAACAGATACTAAAAATAGAAATTCATCAGGAAAGGAATCATCTACTGGAGCATTATCATCAAGTGTTAACCGAGAAAGGAAATCAACAACTACATTTTGTTTTCCTGGTCTATATACAATTGTAATATCAAATTATTATAATAATAGTAACCATATGGTGACTCAATCATTTGTGATAGATTTGTTCATTAAATATTTAATAGCTGAGTGATCAGTATGGACAAAAGTAGAATAGCCAGTGATGTAATGTCGAAATTTATTAATAGCATAGATAACTGTTAAAAAAAAAAATCAGTAACTGTATAGTTAAGTTCAACAGGACTCGTATTCTTGCTAATAAAGTAGATAGCATAAGGGATATGATTTTATTCTTGTCCCAAGACAGCTCCCATTGCAATATCTGAAGCATCAGAGGATATATGAAAGGGAAGTGTCCAATCGGGTCCTCTTAGAATAGGAGTTGTAGATAACTGATGTTTGAGTGCATCAAATGCTTCCTGGCAAAGAGTAGTCCACTTGAATTCAATATTTTTCATAAGTAACACGAACAAAGGAGAAGCCATTTTGGAAAAAATCTTCTATAGTATCCAGCATGTCCTAAAAAACTTCTCACATCTATTTGGGTTTTAGGAATAGGAAGGTCTTTAATGACTTGTATCCTGGATGGATCTACCTAAATTCCTTGAGATGAAATAAAATGTCCAAGTACCACTCCTTCACTCATCATCATATGAGATTTTTCAGTGCTTAAGGAGAGGTGGGCTTGTATACATCGGTTAAGTACTTTCTCAAGATTTTGTAGTGCTTCGTCAAAAGAGACACCATAAGGGGTAAAATCATCCATAAAAATTTCCATAGAGTCATTAAGCATATCAGAAAAGATTCTTATAACTACTCTTTGAAAGGTTGTTGGTGCATTACATAGTCCAAATGGGATGACTCTATAAGAAAAAGTTCCCCAGGGGCTAGTAAAAGTGGTCTTATCTTGGTCTTGGGGTGCAATTTTGATCTGGTTATACCCATTGAAACCATCTAAGAAAGAGAAGAATTTATTCCCTGACAAATTATCTAACACCTGATCAATGAATGACAACGAAAAGTGATATTTTTTAGTGGCTTTATTTAAGGCTCTATAATCTACACACACTCTCCATTTCCCATTTTTCTTAGGAACTATTACCAATGGGGAAACCCATTTACTGTCAGATATAGGATATATAAACCCTGCATTAAGCAATTTTTGAAGTTCTTCTTTAAGAATTTCTCGTAAATTAGGGTTCATTTGTCGTTGAGGTTGGCATATCGGTCGACAATCTTCCTTGATATAGATATGATGAGTGCATAATTCAGGAGATATTCCCTTCATATATGTATAGTCCCATGTGAATGCTTCCTTATGTTCAAGAAGTAACTTCATTAATCGTTGTGTTTCAGCAACTGTCAAGTTGAGGTTTATATTCAATGTTTTTCCAGGTTCAATTTCTATTGGTATACTTTTAGAAGAGATGGTAGCTGATGTTTGAGGTGGGTCTTCAGAGTTAAGGTTTTCCTGGGTATCTGACTCCAAAAGTGCAGTGAGTTGATTATGTGTTTCTGGAGTCATAGAGGAGGGTTCACAAATAAAATTATTAATTACTTCATCCTCAGTGACATCTTTAAGGCTTAAGGCTTGTTCGATAGTCAAGATAGGTGGTGTTATCACTCCAAGGAAATCCTTAGGGTTGTAGACTAAGGATGCTTTATAACTTAAAAATAATGTGTAGGTTTTCTTGGAACAATGGGATCACTTCAATTATTAATGTAACAAACAACTCATCATACAATAAAATGAAATAGTGCTTTCAGAAAACAATAATCAAATCAAGTAATTTTGAGGAAAGGATGAAGAACACTAATCTTGATTGCCAAATACAGCTGGGTGTAGGGCTTAATACAAGATAGAAAGAAATACTTTACTTCAAGTCTATGAGATCAATAAAGAGATGACAGTCTTTACAAGCTAAGATAAACTGAAATAAAGTACATAAAAGGAAGCATGAATATTTATGATATTGAAAACGAAAGGAGACTGTAATTTTATTATGCAATAAGAGTCTATATAGTAGCAAAAAAATGTATTCCCAGTTTGAACCCTTGTCTCTTAGAAAAGATAGGCATTTATAGCCTTTTACAATCAGTTTTTAAGATCCTGAAAACTTGGATCTGTATCTAAAAATAGAAAATCAAATTAACTAAGACAATCGGCAACAAAGACTAGTTGCTAGCATTCGAACTGTCTTCTATATTAAAATTTGACATCTGTACTTCATCAACTTCTAGAATCTGTTGTGTCATGAAGAAGGTAAAGGCACATGTCTTCTGTAGCTGGATTTCTTCAATTACTCACAGTTGAAACTTTAGGAGACCAATTTAGCATTTGGTTTTCAAAATCTCCATGAATCTCTGATGTTGAGTATTTTTTGACTAAGTGGTTAATCCTTTGATGCTCTGGAACTTCTTTAAATACTTTAAAAATCACCCTGCTCCATCTTTAGCTCTCAAAAATTCTTTTTGTTCTTTCACCAGCTAACTCGCCTTATGATTTGTTGGTTAGTTGGTGAAAACTCTTCCTTTCACCAACTAATTGGTTGTAAATTTACCCTTTGCGCTGGTGAAAGCTCTGTTTCGGCCAAAAAGAAACTTTCACCTCCAAAACTGTTGTTTTATAAAAAAAATTAGCGTGTCTCTGCTTTATCTCCTTGCATATTCACAGCAACTTGGGCTAGCACTTGCAGATCTGGGTGTGACTTCTATTTCTACTTCAATTTTTTGATCTTCCTCTTAAGGAGTTTTTCTAACCACCATAGACTATTATAATCTTTGGTGATTTTCTTCTTTCTCTTTTTTTCCTTGACACTTTCACGAGCCAAATTCTCAAATGCTTCATTTGTCTCTGCGAAATTATCAGACAGAGTTTTGTATCTCTCCTTGATTACTCTTTCCAAAACCTCCTGTTGAGCAATCACTTCTTTTAGTTGTTTAATTTTCTGTGATTTCTTTGACCTTTTTCTCTTTGATGTTTCACCTTCCTCAGTGGGAGTAAACGTCTCACAATCCTGTGCAAATTCCATGGAGTGTTCAGGGATTTTAAGGGCTGGACTTTCATCTTCTTTCTCTGGCTCTGTTTCTGAGTATGTGTATCATATATTTAAAATATTTGTTTTCTTTTTTGTAGGCTTCTCTGAAGTGGTTTCAAAATCTAACTTTTTCTTTGACCTGTGAGACTTTATGCCAGAAATCCTATCTTCCGGTGGTCCTGGAAGAGTTATCCTCTTCCTCGAGCTTCTCCGAGGAGTTAATTTCCTTTTTCCAGCTCTCTATTGCTCATTCATGGGCTGAGTTTGGGTTTCAAAGCATTCCCAAAAAATAAAATGTTGCCAACTCCTTCCTCTCAGTCTTAGTTCCTCCAGGATTATCAATTTGATTAGGCCGAAATGAAAAATATTATTTTTCATACTTAAAGGTTCAACCCTGCCTTCTGAGGTTATATAGAGTTGGATGCCCTTACACAGGTCCTACCATTCATCCTCCAAATGAGAAACTGGCATGCTTTTCTTCCATGCAACATTTATGAATTTTTCCTTAAGGTATGCTCTGAAATTGAGATTCTTGGTTGTTGTCGTTTTGAACCAACTCTGGCCTATTCTAGGTAAGTTGGTTGTTTTAGAAATGGCGGCTTCATCAAATATTATTTCTAAAGACCCAAAACAGGCTTTATTTCCATCATATGATTTATCAAACACTTCGGTTGTTGTTTGGTGACAGTCGTTCTGTAACTTCTCAACATATCCCATGCAGCCAGCGTCTGAGAAGTGTTTTTGTACCTCTGGATGTGCTTGTAAAAAGGACAGGCTGTCTAAATCTTTCCTTAACAATGAACCACTTCGTTTCCTTTCCATATGAAACTCGAACCCCAGACAATTTTGCAAACAAAATCACTGTAATTTGCTATTTGAGCCAAGGTTTAGCGCTGGTGAAAAATCTCGGCGTTATCTTTCAAAAATGAAACCATAACATATGCCTGTGGATGATCTGTGTTGGGGATATGAAGTGTCTATTTGACATCACCATCTGAGTAGTACCACTCCTTTACCTATGATGATGGATTTGAACTCGTCATCTCCAGCGCCATTATCTCGTGAAGCATGCATTCCCGAACACAATCCGCTTTGATATCCGATTTAGACGTGCAAACCGAATCTTCATCATTATCCACTTTCACCAGTGCCTTATAATGATTACATGATTTGTGTTGAGCATGTCATCCTTTGATTTTTGAAAACGTGGAGGGAACACACGTGTTCTGCACTTTCACCAGTTAACGGTCTGCGGGAAAGTACTCCTTAACTATTGAAAATCGTCGCTTTCACCAGCTAGTCCTCAAACTTGAAACACGTGTTAGCTATTGAAATAATTTTCATGAAATTTTAAAGAAAAGACCTTTATGGATCGATTAATTTCTAAGATATGAATTAAAAACCTAAGTTTTTCCACTAGAAGAACTTAAAACAAATGGGAGAAAACTACCAATAACCATGCTATCAATCCCAAAATGAAACCATAGTGATTGATTCATTTTGGGAGCTAACATTTGGCTCCAACTGGGATGGACACCTCCCTATGAGGTGACCAAGAACCTAGCTAGACTCGGTAGCCTTTATTACAAATTTAAAAAATTTGAAAAATAGTTTTTCTTAGTACCATTGGGCATGGAGTTATTCAAGTGATAAAAACAAAGAAAATAGAACTGAAAAGAATATGTACAAGTAAAGCAGGGCTTTAAGAAAAGCCTTATGAAAAATAGGTCTTTAGAAAACGCACATTGAACGGGCCACCAGCTACTTCCTTGCCTACGAGATTTTGGAGAAAAAAGGTATTGTTCTGTTGAACTGTTGTTATGACAAAAGGACCTGTCCAGAGAGCATCAATTTTTTCATGTTTCCCCTTCTCTTGCCTTGCTGCATCCCATTTTAAGACTAGTTCCCTTGTTTTGAAGATATTTGGTTTGACTTTCTTGTCGAAGATCTCCTTCATTTTTCCTTGGTGTAATTCTGTCTTTTCCAAAAGATGCTCTCTATCTTGCTGCAACTCTACCAAATTATGGATTCTCCGAGTTAAATCACTTGGTTCAGAATCAGTTTCTTGTAAAAACTTTGCAACTGGAAATGCAAATTGAACAGGAAATATGGCTTAAGTACCATATACCAACTTGAAAGGAGATGTACCAATTGAATTTTTACTTGTAACCCTGTCAGCCCACAAATAAAATTTCAGCTTGGAATCCCAGCCTCTGGTATTTTGTTCAAGAAGGTTCTTTATAATTTTGAATAAACTCTTATTTGATGACTCAACTAAGACATTTCTTTGTGGATAGTAAGTAGTGGAATGTACTAGCTGAATTCCCAGCTCTTCACATAATTTTACCAAGTGCTTATCCTTGAATGCAACAGTGTTATCAGTGACTATTATCTTAGGGAAACCAGATTTGGTGAATATGTTTTCTTGAAAAAAAATTATGATGACAGTATGATTGGCATTCCTGGTAGGAATAGCCTCAATCCACTTTGTAAAATAATCGGTGGCAACAAGGATCCACCTGTACTGACTACTAGAAGGCGGGTGAATCTCACCTATGAAATCCAGACCCCATTGTTGGAAGGGACCTGTGACCACTATAGGTCTAAGGGGAAGAGACTTAGTTGTTGTTTGCCCTCAAATATTTGACATTTGTCACATGTTCTCACAAACTCACACACATCTGAAAATAAGGATGGCCAGTAATAACCAGATCTTAAGATTTTATGTGCGGTGGTCTTCCAATAGTGATGTCCTCTGCATTCACTATTATGGAACTCAATCATGAACTTAGTTTCTTCTTCTTGGTTTATGCACCTCAATAACAAACCTATTGGATTTTTCCAGAACAATAAGTTGCCATTGATGCAGAAATTCATGGCTTTGAGCTTTAAATCCCTTCCTTGTGTTTTTGTCAAATCTGAAGGGACTGATAAAATCTGCAGAAAATGAATAATATAATTGTACCATTTGCAATTATGTAGGTGAGCTGAGACCTGTATTTCCTCACCCCTTTTATACTCTGAAGACTGAACATTATCTACATTAACACTTACCAAATTTATTTTGAGCAGTTTACAATTTTCTTCTGCCAAAAGTTTGGCAAGGCCCTGACCCTTCACAAGTTTTGTTGGTTTAATTTCAACATCAAATTCAATTAACTTTGATATCCACTTACTCCTTTTTCCATCTATGTCGGGTTGTATAAGCACATCTTTAACTGAACTGAAGGGTACGTAAGTTATTACCTTGGCTTGAAGGATGTAAACTCTAGAAGCTTTTAATGACTTGATAAGTGCATATGCTTGTTTCTCCAATAATTCATACTTTACCTCTGCATCCCTCAAGACTTTACTGAAGAAGGCAACCAGTTGCTCCTGATCATCAGTATTTTTCTGCAAGAGGACTGCTGCAATTGTATCTTTTGAAGAAAATGAAAATATATAAAATTCCTTGACGAAGTTGGGGCTGATCAAAACAGGGGTTGTCATAATGGCTTCCTTGATAGCATTGGATGAGTGTTTGGATTCTTCAATCCATTTTACCTCAAAGTTCTTTCTTAACATAGTAGTAATATGCTTTGTGAGTTCTACAAAGTTTACTATAAACCTCCTGATAAATTTTATAGTCCCAAGGAAAGACTGAATGTCCTTCTTTGATTTAGGAAGAGACAAATTTTTAATTGCTTCTACTCTTTTGGGGTTGATTTTCACCCCATCAGCTGAAACAATATGTCCAAGTAATTTCCCTTCCTTAAGTGCGAAATTTGATTTTTTTGGATTAAGAGAAATGCCATACCTTTGACATTTTAGGAATGTCCTTCTTAAGTGTTGTAAATGAAGTTCATGGCTTCCTGAAAAAACAGTGATATCGTCAAGATATATCAGGACAAATTTATCTTTCTCTCCAACGAAAGCAATGTCCATCGCCCTTTGGAATGTCGCTCCTGCATTCATCAATCCAAAGGGCATCTTTTCGTACATAAACATACCGCATGGAGTAGTAAAAGCAGTATTTTCTTTATCGTACGGATGGACAACAATCTAGTTGTATCCAGAAAACCCGTCAATAAAAGACATCACCTTTGATCCTGACACCTTCTGCAAAATATGTTCTATTTTGGGCAGAGGGTAGTTGTCCTTCCTAGAGCACTTATTCAAATTTCTGAAGTCAACGCAGAGTCTGATCTCTCCATTCTTCTTTCTAACCGGTATGAGATTTGAAATCCATTTTGAATATCTGAGAGGTATGATGATGTGGGCATCCAATAGTTTTTTTATTTCCCTTTCCATTGTAGGCAGCAACAAAGGATTAAAGGATCTAATTTTCTGCATAAATGGTTTGGTATCTTTGTTCAAGGGAATCTTATGTTGAATTACCTCTGTGTCGAAAGTCTTCAAGTCATCATATTGCCAAGAAAAGATGTCAGCAAACTCCTTTAGCAATTCTCCATAATCAACCCTTTGTTTTTCAGTCAAATGTGAAGCTAAGTTGACATATTTAGGATCCTGTTCACTGGCTACATTATACTGCAAAACTTCTGAATATTTTTCCCCATTTTCCAACTTGACAGCCACATCATTATTATTAAAAAGCCTTTCCAAAGGGACCAAACCTTTAGGAATTATGTTGGTAGATAGCTGGACTATTTCATGTGCTGCAATTTTGATTCTGAATTTTGGCTTCTCAATTTCATCATCATGCTCATTCTCTTGATCGATTTGCAAATCTGCAAACTCATCTATCACTACAAGAAATCTAGTGAGTTCAACATTGTCTTTGAAAACCTTCCAAAATTTTACATTATCAGGGAGGGATGGCCTATATTTAACTTGAATTTTGTAATTCAATCTATGAGGCAGAGGAGGTATGAAAGAACAAGCTGACACAGCTAATGAATTAGCCAATTCATTCATTGCTCTGGGTACATATGAAATTTTAAAATCTGCAAAAGTATGAATTGCCCTCAAAACTTCATCTCTATATGCTTTCAGCCTAACATGTTTTGCTTGAAAGGACTTATTCACCTGCTAAATGATTAGATCTTCATCTCCGAATACCTGCAATATCTTAATCTCCATCTCTTTGGCTGAATTTAGCCCTAGAAGTAGTGCCTCATACTCAACAATATTATTAGTCACTTTAAAATCAAGTTTAAAGGACAAATGAAAAGTTTTCTTAGAAGGGGAAATCAATACCACCCCTACCCCTACTGATTCTTTGGTACAAGCACCATTAAAGAACATGGTCCATAGATTGTCCTCTGCTGCTTCTGTAGACTGAACTGTGGGCTTTCTGAGAACCAATGCATCTAGTAATGAATCATCAATTTGCAAAATACAAGATCCCATACCTGTGTCGACAGAATAGATAGGATGATTGGATGAATTTTGTTCGTCACTGATTACATATGCCAACTGTGATTCCCTATATAACCTTCTATTTACACCTCCAAAAATAGGGATATGTTGGCAGCTAATCCGCCTTTTTCCACTGTCTTATAAGATGCCTACACCAATGTTTTGCAAACCTCAATTTTTCGTCGCAATTTTTAAATAAACGACACTTTTATTTTTTGCGACATTTGCACATTTGCCTTCATTTTGTTTTCACGAATGTAAGTGTGAAAACTTAGTCTTTCGAAGTCCCATTGAAATCATTATTTGAACTGTCATTATCCTTCTTGTCAATATGCCTATTGTGCTTACATTTCACTTATCGTTATGCAGCTGGAAAAACTTGCGAACTATACTCATTGGGCAATCTTGTATTGATTGTGTGACTTGGTTTCATTGAGTTTGTAATGCATTGGCATTTGGATTTGCATTTCATTTGACCTACTTGACCATTGGTTTCATGAAAATACACAGGGGTTATGATTAAATCCTTCATATATATCTTTTAATATAATTCCTATGTTCGTGTTTTCATAACTATTGGTATGTTGATTATATGAAGACCCATCGGCACATTGGTTAAACTATTGATATGAGCTGATACATTGGCGCATGGTTAAATATTTGGTATTGGTTTCAAATTGAATGTTGATGGTTTGAAACTATGGCACAATGTTGGTTGCGCATGTTGGTTTATACACTTACTATTGGTTTCATTGGTCGGCCAAGTGACATGATTGTTGAGCTATGCTATAATGGGTAGAACAGCTATAACCCAACGATTGTACTTTGGCAATAACTATTTTGCATGGCAGAGATAAGATCCACCACCTTCGCACGATGACATTTATGCCTATCCCTTATCCCCTTTTACTTTTGTTAGCTCGGATAACCCTTTGTGCATTTTGATCCTGTGTGTGCTATGACCGAGACCCTGGCTCATTCATCGTGTGCTCAGCTCCATGGCACAAGTGGTGCGAATCGAACCGAACGGCAGCCAAGCCTTACTGTTATTTGACAATGCCCACAAAGACTTGAAGGATAACGGTTGGCTTACCTTCATCCAGAGATTTGAGGGTTTTAACTTATTTGTGGCACAACAGTTCGCTCTGACTTTTGACGGATGTAGAGCCAAGGTGGGTGACATACAATTGGAAATCGATGAGAAGTTTATTAGTTCTGCTACAGGGTTACCTGCCACAAGCCAGCGTTGGTTCAAAAATTTGAAAGTGGAAGAGGTTCCATGGCCACTAATGTTCGTCTTCCGTAAGGTCACCTCTTGTGATAGAGGTATGCCCATATCCATGCTTAAACCACGATGGCATGACCTTTTCATAATAGTCAAACAGTTCATGACTTGTGAAGGTCGATATGGACTCGTGTTTCTCTACCACCTGCGTTTGTTAATGAATTTTATGGGATACCCGTTGAATATGCCCTTTTACTTTCAACGTAGCCTATATAAAATGTCTAAAAGGTTTAAAAGGGAGAAGGCCGACAGTAGCCTGTTCCACCATGGACTTATTAAACTTATCATTGTTATCACTTGATTTTACATGGCATAGCTGGAGAGCTTTCGTTGCTCGAAATGGTTTTGATGACACAAACCCTGTCAAGGTTGACAATCCTATGGTAAATGAAACCAAGGTCGGGCCACCCGTGCCCTTCCATGTCTTACTTCCCTCTCCTAAACCCTCGGTTGACCTTGATATTGATTTACCAGACGTTGTGGCAGAGAAGGTTGAGGCTATAAAAAATCCTGCGAGCAAAAGGGCCAAGGCAAACCCTACTGTTATTGCTAAGGGTAAAAAGAATGCTCGGCTTATTTCGAGAATGGCTAGGACCAAACCTAAACCCTTTGATAAGTCAAATCCTATAATCTTTAATGAGGATTCGGACTCTGACATAGAACGTTTCCTAACCAGTGAGTACCCTTACTCATAGGGTTTATGCCCCGAACCACCTTATGATTTCGTTTCAAATCTTCCCCCCTGCCTAAGGAATAATCCTAGCTACCCTGGTATCAAACTGCCTAACGAAACCCTTGGCAATATAATCAAACCCTCACCTGCACTTTCAAAGCCCACACAGTCATCCTGTGACCAATGTGATTTGTGGTTGGAACGATACTACATCGACGTTCCCCTACTCCAATCAAAAATTCAATCACTGGAAAGTCAAGTTGCTGTGTTGACCAGCCAAAGAGACCAACTCCAAGCAACTGATAAGAAGCATAAGACAACTAGCTCCATCATTTTCAAGAATGTTGAATCGCCCACAGCCGTTATCAACTCCAAATTGTCATGATCAAGCCATCTGCTCGCCATATCGGTATGGATTTTGATATCGTTTTAGTTTTATTAATGACCAGGATTAATATAATGATTGGAATTTGGTCTTTGAATAGCTCTGTTTATATTTCGAAATGGCTCTGTCATAATGTGTTCATCCTGTATATTTTTCTCTTTGTTAAAAATAAATGGAATTTAGTTTTAGATACATGAGTTGATCATTCCCAGTATAGCCATTGATAGATTTTTATTGGATTTGATTGGTCTTCGTTTGGATTTGATTTGTTCGTTTGTTTGATTGAGTTAACGAAATTGATGGTTTTCTTTCAATTGAATTCGTTTTGTATCTACTCTGAACAAGAAGTTTTTCATGCTCAATTTAGAATACGATCATGTTTGGATTTGATTTCGTTATGGTTCATATGTTGTGATTGGAAAACGATTTCAATGAGTTTGATTGTTACGATCTTGTAATATTTTGTGTCATGTAATATTCTAAGAACAAGAATACAACTCTGTTTGGCTTCAATTTGGAAAGAACTACTATGTTTCGTATGAAAACAATGCTCTCATTTAAGCCTGTGCAAATGCGCCCGAATCATGGAATGGCATTGATTCATAATAACTATGTTAAAACCTTAACTGTTTGATTCGCTCTTATTCTGATTGGATTATCCCATATCTTGAGTTGGCAAGATTGTTTTATGAGTTGGATTTGGATTATAATTACTTCTCTGTTTGATTTTAAATTTGCAAAACGAATTGGTCGACCTAGGTTATCTCTATCAAAATCGGTTATAATTCGTTTGAATGGAACGATTTTGATCAAAGTCAATCGATCTTGTTTGCCCAATTTGCAATAACAAACGATCGGATAATTCTTACGAATTCTGTTACCAATTAATTGATCTTGTTATGATTTCATTTGAATTAATTTTCGTGCCAGCTTGAGTCGATCCACTCATGGCATGAATCATTTGCTATGTCAATACAGTTATAACGATTTGAAAATGATCTTGTTGGATTCAATCGTATCTCCTGTTGATAAGGCAAAATAACAATTGCCTACGATTTGTTTTGATTATATCAGTTTCAAATTGATTTTGATTATATCAGTTTCAAATTGATATCAAACGATTTCACAACTGTTGATTATGATTATGTCCGTTCGATCTTGTGGTAACAAAAGAAACAAAGTACGCGTATCTCTATGATCATTTGATTGATCTTGATCCTGTTTGATTTCGAATGGCATAACCATTTCAATTTCAATGATTCTTTTTCAAACAATTATTGGATGTTAATTGAATTTAATTCTTTAAAAATATTTTCAATCGATTTTAATGTTGATTCTGTGTCTTATTTAGACCAGCTACAAAATCGCAAGATTTTGTAGGTAGTCTATAGAATTAGATTTTTATTATTTTATTAATAAAGGATCCTTCTAACTTGTCCATTTTTAACCCTTTTCAGGTAAATTCGAATTGCATGGGACATGTTGGACAGGATAGGGGAGTATTTGTGTATTTTAGTTTTATTGTAGGTTCCTAGTTTAGTTAAACTGGGGATATCTGCCCAGATTCATGTAAACAGTTTTGATAACTTCCACAGGGAGGTTTTACCCTGTGGAAAACCTATAAATACTTATTATTTTTTGTAATAAGGATCATCTTCACTTGTGGGAGAACCTGGCTATGGATTCCTAATACAAACTGAGATAGAAGTTGATGTTCTGCTACAGCTTTCACTTTCATAATATCATTTTTTTGTTTCAAGTTTATGCATGTCATTAGCAATTGATTATAGACTACTTTTGCTATCATAGTCTTTTGCAGAATGATGCTATTTAATTAATATGATCCATGTCTGATTTATTTCAACATTTAAAAACACAGCAATTACTTTATTCAGTTAATGAATGACAGATTTCTCTTCTTCATCAATTGAATTATTTTGTATAAGTCTTTGCATACGGGTTTATCTAACTGTGGAGATTTATAAATCATATGATTGTTGTGATTTTTATGTCTTGTTTGTCCTGTAATCACACTTGAAGAGCACTGCCACTATCATTTACGAGAAGCTCCTGGATAATTCAGTGCGGGTTTCCTCCCTCCGATCAACTAAAACAATCATCATACACAGGGCAAATCTGGAGCATTTCTCCAGGTCAGTTTGTAATTTATTTTCATTAATTTGTTAGTATAGTATTAGTATTTTAGTTAGATATATTTGTATTTTAGATTAGTGATTTAGTTTAGTTAGTTTTCTGTTTTATTTATGTTCATAAAATTATAAAATCAACAAAAATATCTTTTTCTGTCTTAGGGCAGAATATAAATGAATTTTTCAGGTTTTATTTAAATTTGTAAATTGTAGATATTGTAGATTTTGTGAATAAGTTATATTTCAGTTAGTAGTTAGTAGATTGTATATATAGAGTAGTTAGATTAGTTTAGTTTGTTTTAAAAATTAGTTTTAGTTTAGTTTGTTTAATAGTTAGTTTTAGTTAGTTTTATTTATTTTTAGTTAGATTAGTTATTGTAGATTAGTTTTCTTTTTTTTGTTTTCTTAGGACCTTAGATCGGCTAACAGAGTTGCTAAACCCATCAGGGTGGTTGATCCCAAATGACTTGGGTTATTAGACAACCCCAGACCAGTTCCACTCTTCCAGTTGACGGACGGTCGATTTCGCCCGTCAACAAATGGCGCTAGAAGGAGGGCGTGAACTTAATTAATGGCACAAGGTGGTCGCAAGACTGCTCCACCACCTAATCGCTCACCTATAGTGACTAGAATCCATTCAAATGATAATATTCCCCTTCAAACAACAACTACTTCAACCGAGGATCCACAGATCATAGTTGAGCCAGCAACCCTAATCCTACAGGTGGTGACATACAAGAGATTTTCCGCCAATCTCTTATAAAAACACATAGTGCCTTAGCCTGTTTGAGGCAACCAAACCGTCTGTGGGGTCAACCTTTGGATTTCTCTGATATCAAAGAACAATTAGGTGATACTAACATCACTGTGAATCCTTCAGATCCAATCTTAAATCCTGCTGTAGGAGGATCTGGGATACCTCCTTCACCACCTCCATCGTTTCCTTCCTCTGGAGGAGATTCCTCTGACGAAGGCAATTCCCCTTCTCAGCCTTCCACACCCACTACCCCAATGGAAAATCAGAAAAACCCTGCTAGACCCTGGCTTGATCAGGATGTCGTAGCTTTACCTGGAGCTCAACACCCTTTACCTAAGCACCCAGAGAAATGGCTTCCCAAGTTTGACCCTGACTCAAAACAGATCACTCAAGATCACATTAAAAAGTTTATGTTAGCCATAAGACTCCACAATGTTGAACATGAAGACATTGTTTGTAGGTTGTTCCCTTATAATTTCGAGGGTAATGCATCAACATGGTACTTTTCCCAACAACCCCATACCATCGTGTCTTGGGAAAAGTTTGAGTCGTGCTTTTTGGAAAAGTTCGGAGACGGTAAGCCTCCGGAAATCCTAGTCATGGATCTTTCTAGCTTAAAAATGAACCCAAAAGAAAAAGTTAAAGACTTTAATCAAATATTCTTAACACTTAAAAACTGAATCCCTACAGATTATATGCCTACTAAGAGTCTTATAATAGCATACTACACTAAAGCTTTGCATCAGAGTATAGATATTGGGTTAAATGATCTAAGAAAGAGACGTTGTTAGAGGCCTTCGAGGAGGCCAGCCAAATTGAAAAAGACATACTTAGTCTTAAAGACTCTACTAGCAACGAAACTGAGACTAGTTCTTCTTCCAAAAAGAAGATTGAAATCCTCCCCAGACCCACTCAAAGTAAAACACAACCTGAAAACTCTAATTTGGAAAACTTAACCAAAGTTGTTCAAAAACTGTCAAATCAAGTTATAGACTTGAAAAGGTCGATCGAAGAAGCTTCTTCAAGCAAAGGGCCTTACAAACCCCCGTTCCGGAAGCCTTTTCCCACCAACCGACCTAACCCAACCACCAAAGGCCTTAATCTAGAAAGTTTGCAATGCGCCCTTCAAACAATTCTAGAAGCCCAAGATAACTTAATGCCTCCTGAGATCCCTGAGGAGGTAGTTGAACAAGAGATAGTTCAAGAAGACGAGTCTTCTCCAAACATTTTTGGACACTTCTCGGATAGCATCTTTCAAGCCAACTTCGAGACAGTTCATCCTTATAATACCAGGAGTAAGACAACAAACAAACCTTCTACCGAAAACACTACAACTTCACCTCCAAAGCAATCTAAATCAGCTGAGACTAAACAGAGTAATGTGAACCCCAACTTAGATTATGATGTTGTTGAAGATATTAAAGAGTTAAGGGCTAACATTTCTATTTATGAGTTATTGAAGTTTCCATTTCTGCTTCAAAAAATGTTATAAAATATTTCAGAGAACGAAAAAAATGGTAATTCTAATGGTAACAAGGTTGTGCAAAACAAAGCTCCCCAGAAGAATTCCACTAAAAATAATCTCGATCCTCAAGGTAAAAGAAGCCTTCATGTAAGTAATGTAAATAATGTAAATAATGTAGATAAAGTAGCCTTAGAAACTGTGGGTAAAAAACCACAAGCTACTACTCTTAGTACTCGCAAAAATGTACCTCCATTCCTATTAACTTTCGAGATATTTAATAGAAACGTGCACAATTGTATGGTAGACTCAGGGGTGTCATCCAATGTGATACCTTGGTATGTTTGCCAGAAGATTAATGCTAAATTTGAACCCTCGACTTTAAAAATCATACAACTTGATCGGACAAATGTCAAAGTTATAGGTGAACTAAAGAATGTGCTTATTAGATTATCGTCTAACCCCAAGGTTCATCAAGTTATTGATATAATTGTTGTGGATATTCTAGAAGTGTATGGTCTGTTTTTAAGCAGGGACTGGTCGAAACAACTGCATGGTTATTTCGCGACAGATTGGTCTCATCTATGGCTTCTAGAAAATGGAAAGCCTAATAAAATCAAAGTAAATCGTGAGCGCTACCTTAAGTTCACGGTCACAGATTTGAACAATCCCAATGAACCATATACACCTTCTGTTGATTCACTTGAAGTACAAGGGATGGACACCTTCTTCGGCAATTTCATGGTCGAGGCTTCACCTATCACCAATCCAGAACAACAGTCTGAGATTGTAGCATATATGCAGCCATCACCTTCCACACAACGATCCTATGTAGCCGAAGCAAATCAAATTTGGTCTCTGTATTTCGATGGGTCAAAGTCCAAAGAAGGAGTCGGAGCAGGCTACGTCATTATCGATCCGGCGGGTAACAAAACATTGATAGCATGTAGGTTGGAATTTGAATGTACTAACAATACTGCAGAATATGAGGCTTTACTGCAAGGTCTCAGAAAAGATTTGGATATGAACATTCAAAATTTAATCGTCTTTGGAGACTCTGAAATAGTGGTTAGACAGGTAAGAGATTTTATCCACTGTTTGTCTCCGCATCTCAAAAGCTACCAGTCTGAGGTATGGAACTTAATGAATAAATTTTTTGCTTTCAATATAAATTATATTCCTAGATTGAATAAATCTGAAGCAGATCTATTAGCTAATGTAGTTGCTAAACTTCTTCCTGCAGAAGGCTTGTCCCCAGACACATTCTCCTTTGAGCTACTTTTCCGACCATCCGTTCCCGATAACATCACAATCTGGAGAGTATTTGACGACAATCAGAAAATTATTAACTTTATGCACATGGAAGAAACCTTTCAAGGCGTGGTGATAGACGAACACATGCACGAAGACAATTTGCACAATTTCACGGTAATACCAGATCCGAGAACTCTTGAATCTTCATTGGATATGGTAAACTCGATCCCTAAATCTGTAATTAGATTAGAAAAGTTTTACGATTTTCAAGATAAATTTAAAAAGACGGTCAATTGTAAAACCAATAGTTCCTCGTTATCTTATGAAAAAGTAAAATTAGGAACTAATGAAAATCCTCAGTGCATTAATCTAGGGTTGGGATGTTCTCAACAAGAAAAAGTTGCAATCATTAAATTGTTCAAAGAATTTAAAGATGTCTTTGCATGGACGTATGATGACCTCAAAACTTTCGACCCTAATATGATACATCATGTCATCCCTATGAAGCCTCAAACCTTACCCTTTCAACAAAAACTGAGGAAGATGCACCCCAAGCTTGAACCGACCATTCAAAAAGAATTGAATAAACTCCTAAATGCTAAGATAATTTTTCCTGTTAGGCACACTCAATGGGTTTCCAACCTTGTCCCAATCCAGAAGAAAAATGGGGAAATCTGACTCTGCGTCGATTTTCGAAACCTTAATAGAGCATCTGATAAAGACAACTATCCTGTCCTGTCCATGGAACAGATCCTTCAACAGGTATCTGGTTCTGAGAGGCTATCCTTACTGGATGGTTTCTCTGGATACAACCAAGTCCTAATGTCTCCACCATACCAACTAAAAACTACCTTATGTACTTCGTGGGGCACTTATGCTTATCGCAAAATGCCTTTTGGATTGATTAATGCTGGTGCCACCTTTTAGAGAGCAATGGACATTGATTTCTGAGGCTTAATCAATCAGTCCTTCATAGTTTACTTAGATGATGTGACTGTATTTTCTACAAACAAAAACGATCATATAGCTCACTTACGAGTCGTCCTACTGCGATGTCGTAAATACGACATCTCCTTGAATCCCAAAAAATCCATATTTGCAGTAGAATAGGGTAAACTCTTAGGATTCATTGTGTCTAGTGAAGGGATGATTATTGACCCCGAAAGGACTCAAGTCATCGCAAAAATTCCCCCTCCTACATCCAAAAAATCTATGCAGTCTTTCTTAGTCCAGATCAACTTCGTGAGAAGATTTGTCCCCAGTTTCTCCGAAATGGTCAGGCCTTTACAAAATTTGATTAAGAAAGACACCCAATATCACTGGGGACCCCTAGAAAATCAATATTTTAATGCAATAAATAAGGCCATAATAGATGCTCCGTCTCTCATGAGCCCGGATTTTTCCCAAGACTTTACACTCTACACTTTTTCTTCTGACTGTTCCTATGCCACCGTCCTAACCCAAAAGAATGCTGAGAAAAATGAAGTACCCATTGCCTTTATGAGATCTGCTTTCAAAGGCACTGAAATTAATTACCCAGCGGTAGATCGGTAAGCCTATGCTGTTTTCAAATTAGTCAAGCACTTCTGGTCCTATCTTTTGAAGTCAAGGATGAAAGTCATTGTCCCCTACCCAGCTGTGAGGAACTTGTTAGTGCAGAAGGAACTAGGAGAAAAGAGAGCCAACTAGGTCACCTCCTTGCAGGAGTATGACTTAGAAATCACCCCAACACATATAGTGAGAGGCCAAGGGTTATGCAAGTTAGTTGTTGATTCAGCAGCAGGACAGCAAGAAGAAAGTGATACATCAAACCTAGGACAAAGCAATCAAAGTCTAATTTGTTGCGCACAAAACCCTGTTAGTCCTTGGTATGACGATATAAGAGTCTGTCTTGAACATGGGTCATCTCTCGTCACCTTGACCCCACCAAAAGAAGAGCGTTGAGACTGAAGTCTGCCTCCTTTCATCTGGTTAATGGTATCCTGTTTCGTCAAAATTTTGACGGCGTACTAATGCGTTGTCTTGAAAAAGTCGAAGCAGAAAAAGTCTTGCTAGAGTTGCATGCAGGAGAAGCTGGCAGTCATTTTGGTGGTGACACCACTTCTCATAAGGTTCTAAGAGCTATTTATTACTGGCCCATGCTTTTTAGAGACGCCCATGCCTTGTGTCATAAATGTATCATCTGTCAGAAAGCGTCAGGGCGGTTACAAAAACTAGCCTTTCCTTTGCAGCCCGTTTCAGTAGATTCCACTTTTAGGCAGTGGGGCCTTGATATCATAGGTCCAATTAACCCTCTATCCTTAAAACAACACAATTTTATTGTAACAGCCACAGAGTACTTTACTCGGTGGTCTGAAGCTGCTGCGTTACAAACTGTCAACACCAGTCAGGTAATTGCCTTTCTAAATTCGAATATTATCACTCGTTTCGGTATCCCCGACTGTTTAGTTTTCGATAATTCTTCTTACTTCTCCTCTCTTGAGATGAGCGATTTCTCTTTGGAAAAAGGAATTAAGCTGAAGTATTATTCTATCTATTACCCCCAGGTCAACGGATTAGCAGAATCAACAAACAAGAACTTAATCAAAATCATCAAGAGAACAGTGATTGAAAATCACAAGAATTGGTACAATGCACTGTTGAACGCGATGTGGGTTGATAGGGTAACACCAAAAGCTGCTATATGTAACTCCCCCTTTTTTCTCATCTATGGCAGAGAATCAATTCTGCCACCTCACATTCTTCTTCCTTCACTTCAGTTGTCACGGAAATTCCAATAAGGAGAGTGTCCCCCTTTGGAAAACCGAATTAATGCTTTGATGAAGCTAGAAGAGGTAAGAGCCCATGCTAAACGTAAGTTAGATCAACATCAACAATTGGTTAAAAGATGGTTCGATTCTAACTCTGCTTCTGATAGGTATTTTGAAGTAGGTGATCTCATCTTGAAATGGGACAAACCGCATGAGGGAAAGGGAGAGCACACAAAATTTCAAAACTTATGGCTTGGACCTTTTTTAATTGCTGAAAAGTTGGGTCCCAGTTCTTTTCGATTGCAGAATCTTGAAGGGCATCTTGATACCTATCCGGTGAATGGCCAAGCCTTGAAAAGATACTTTGCTTGATGACAATCCTTGTATATTATGTACATATTTTTCTTTTGTGTGCTTTTTCATTTGCTTTTTAGTTTTTGATTTTTCTTTGAATTTATCAGTTTGTGTTTTCTTTGAAGTACACACACCTGTATACTGAGCTATTCATACAAAGACAATAGAAAATTCCTTCGTTAAAATAACTGCTAAGAAAAAGGTATAAACATCAATGGTTTATTTCTGAAATTTATATCTATGTTGGAAAAGTTTGTTGTTTAAAAGAAGATGGCTGATTTCGATCTCCGAGTAAAGTTCGTCATGATCATCCATTATCTTTTTACGCTGTCCCTATTCCGTAAAGGAATGACTCAGAGAATGTCTCCCTGCCTTAGGAAGTTGTTTTTTGTAAATAAAACATCTTTGGATCTAAATAAAGGACAGTTCTAAAAATTATGATGAGGTCTAAAAAAATATGTTAAAGTATCATGATTTTCAGCGTCACCCCGCTCAAATACATATCTATGAAAAAACAAAACAAAATAAATTATTAATAAGAGCTGTGGGAAGTGCTTGTAAACCTGTCGGGATGCTGAACATGTTTGCTGGCAATGGGTAAATGCATGCATGACACCAAGACAACTTTGTCGGGGTACTGAACAGGCCCGCTGGCAGCGAAGCAATGTCGGGTATATGAAAATTCGTAAATAAGAATCCTCTTAACATCCTCTATTCTAATCCAGAACTTCTTGGCAGGATACAGATGTCAGAGTGGGTTAAATGGCAACCCTGTCGAGGCTATGGACTCCTGCTAGCAGCAGTGGCTCTGTCAACAGTATTGGAGATTTTATCTTTAATATCGTGACTTGTTGATCTTAAGATTGTTATCAGTTTTAATCTTTTGAAACACTGTTGGAATAGTTGGTTAATGATGATGTTTATACTATTTTCTGGTTGTTATTTTTCAGTTGAAATTATCTTTGCTGTCCTAATCTGAATTTGTTCCTTTTGGCAGAGATAACTGCTTCTACAAATGTGTCGCCATTGTTGGCAGCCAATCTACATTTTTCCACTGTCTTATAAGCTGCCTACACCAATGTTTTGCAAACCTCAATTTTTCGTCGCAATTTTTAAATAAACGACACTTTTATTTTTTGCGACATTTGCACATTTGCCTTCGTTTTGTTTTCACGACTGTAAGTGTGAAAAATTAGTCTTTTGAAGTCCCATTGATATCATTATTTGAACTGTCATTATCCTTCTTGTGAATATGTCTATTGCGCTTACATTTCACTTATCATTATGCAGCTGGACAAACTTGCGAATTATACTCATTGGACATTCTTGTATTGATTGTGTGACTTGGTTTCATTGAGTTTGTAATGCATTGGCATTTGGATTTGCATTTTATTTGACCTACTTGACCATTGGTTTCATGAAAATACATAGGGATTATGATTAAATTCTTCATATATATCTTTTAATATAATGACTATGTTCGTGTTTTCATAACTATTGGTATGTTGATTATATGAAGACCCATCGGCACATTGGTTAAACTATTGATATGAGATGATACATTGGCGCATGGTTAAATATTTGGTATTGGTTTCAAATTGAATGTTGATGGTTTGAAACTATGGGACAACGTTGGTTGCGCGCATTGGTTTATACACTTACTATTGGTTTCATTGGTCGACCAAGTGACATGATTGTTGAACTATGCTATAATGGGTAGAACAACTATAAGTCGACGGTTGTACTTTGGCAATAACTATTTTGCATGGCAGAGATAAGCACCACCACCTTCGCACGATGACATTTATGCCTATCCCTTATCCCCATTTACTTCTGTTAGCTCGGATAACCCTTCGTGCATTTCTCTCCTGTGTGTGCTATGACCCAGACCCTGGCTCGTTCACCGTGTTCTCGACTCCATGGCACTAGTGGTGAGAATCGAACTGAATGACAGCCAATCCTTACTGTTATTTGACAATGCCTGTAAAGACTTGAAGGATAACGGTTGGATTACCTTCGTCCAGAGATTTGAGGGTTTTAACTTATTTGTGGCACAACAGTTCACTCTGACTTTTGACGGTTGTAGAGCCAAGGTGGGTGACATACAGTTGGAAATCGATGAGAAGTTTATTAGTTCTGCTACAGGGTTGCCTGCCACAGGCCAGCGTTGGTTCAAAAATTCGAAAGTGCAAGAGGTTCCATGGCCACTATTGTTTGTCTCCCATAAGGTCACCTCTTGTGACAGAGGTATGCCCATATCCATGCTTAAACCACGATGGCATGACCTTTTCATAATAGTCAAATAGTTCGTGACCTGTGAAGGTCAATATGGACTCGTGTTTCTCTACCACCTGCGTTTGTTAATGAATTTTATGGGATACCCGTTGAATATGCCCTTTTACTTTCAGCGTAGCCTATATAAAATGTCTAAAAGGTTTAAAAGGGAGAAGGCCAACAGCAGCATGTTCCACCATGGACTTATTAAACTTATCATTGTTTATCACTTGAGTTTACATGGTGATAGTTGGAGAGCTTTCATCGCTCGAAATGGTTTTGATGACACAAACCCTATCCGGGTTGACAAGCCTGTGGTAAATGAAACCAAGGTCAGGCCACCCGTGCCCTTCCATGTCCTACTTCCCTCTCCTAAACCCTCGGCCGACCCTGATATTGATTTACCAGATGTTGTGGTAGAGAATTCTGAGGCTATAAAAAATCCTGTGAGAAAAAGGGCCAATGAAAACCCTACTGTTATTGCTAAGGGTAAAAAGAACGCTCAGCTTATTTTGAGAATGGCTAGGACCAAACCTAAACCCTCTATTGAGTCAAATCCTATAATCCTTAGTGAGGATTCAGACTCTGACATAGAACATTTCCTAACCAGTGAGTACCCTTACTCACAGGGTTTATGCCCCGAACCACCTTATGATTTCGTTTTGAATCTTCCCCCTTGCCTAAGGAATAATCCTAGCTACCCTGGTATCAAACTGCCTAACGAAACCCTTGGAAATATATTAAAACCCTCACCTGCACTTTCGAATCCCACACAGTTGTCCTGTGACCAATGTGATTTTTGGTTGGAACGATACTACATCGACGTTCCCCTACTCCAATCGTAAATTCAATCGCTGGAAAGACAAGTTGCAGTGTTGACCAGCCAAAGAGACCAACTCCAAGCAACTGATAAGAAGTAGAAGACAACTGCCTCCATCATTTTCAAGAATGTTGAATCGGCCACAGCTGTTATCAACTCCAAATTGTCATGATCAAACCATCTGCTCGCCATACAGGTATGGATTTTGATATCGTTTTAGTTTTATGAATGACCAGGATTAATATAATGATTGGAATTTGGTCTTTGAATAGATCTGTTTATATTTCGAAATGGCTCTGTCATAATGTGTTCATCCTGTATATTTTTCGCTTTGCTAAAAATAAATGGAATTTAGTTTTAGATACATGAGTTGATCATTCCCAGTATAGCCATTGATAGATTTTTATTGGATTTGATTGGTCTTCGTTTGGATTTGATTTGTTCGTTTGTTTGATTGAGTTACTGAAATTGACGATTTGCTTTCAATTGAATTCATTTTGTATCTACTCTGAACAGGAAGTTTTTCATGCTCAATTTAGAATACGATCATGTTTGGATTTTATTTCGTTATGGTTCATATGCTGTGATTGGCAAACGATTTCAATGAGTTTGATTGTTACGATCTTGTAATATTTTGTGTCATGTAATCTTCTAAGAACAGGAATACAAATCTGTTCGGTTTCAATTTGCAAAGTACTACTCTGTTTCGTATGAAAACAATGCTCTCATTTAAGCCTATGCAAATGTGCCCGAATCGTGGAATGGATTTGATTCATAATAACTATGTTAAAACCTTAACTGTTTGATTCTCTCTTATTCTGATTGGATTATCCCATATCTTGAGTTGGCAAGATTGTTTTATGAGTTGGATTCGGATTATAATTGTTTCTCTGTTTGATTTTAAATTTGCAAAACGAATTGGTCGACCTAGGTTATCTCTATCAAAATCGGTTATAATTCATTTGAATGGAACGATTTTGATCAAAGTCAATCGATCTTGTTTGCCCAATTTTCAATAACAAACGATCGGATAATTCTTACGAATTATGTTACCAATTAATTGATCCTATTATGATTTCATTTGAATTGATTTTCGCACCAACTTGAGTCGATCCACTCGTGGCATGAATCGTTTGCTATGTCAATACAATTATAACGATTTGAAAATGATCTTGTTGGATTCGATCGTATCTCATGTTGATAAGGCAGCATAACAATTGCCTACGATTTGTTTTGATTATATCAGTTTCAAATTGATATCAAACAATTTCACAACTGTTGATTATGATTATGTTCGTTCGATCTTGTGGTAACAAAAGAAACAGAGTACGCGTATCTCTATGATCATTTGATTGATCTTGGTCCTGTTTGATTTCGAATGGCATAACCATTTCAATTTCAATGATTCGTTTTCAAATAGTTATTGGATGTTAATTGAATTTAATTCTTTAAAAACATTTTCAATCGATTTTAATGCTCATTCTGTGTCTTATTTATACCAGCTACAGAATCGCAAGATTCTGTAGCTAGTCTATAGAATTAGATTTTTATTATTTTATTAATAAAGGATCCTTCTAACTTGTCCATTTTTAACCATTTTCAGGTAAATTTGAATTGCATGGGACATGTTGGACAGGTTAGGGGAGTATTTGTGTATTTTAGTTTTATTGTAGGTTCCTAGTTTAGTTAAACTGGGGACATCTACCCAAATTTATGTAAACAGTTTTGATAACTTCCACAGGGAGGTTTTACCCTGTGGAAAACCTATAAATACTTATTATTTTTTGTAATAAGGATCATCTTCACTTGTGGGAGAACCTGGCTATGGATTCCTAATACAAACTGAGACAGAAGTTGATGTTCTGCTACAACTTTTGCTTTCATAATATCAATTTTTTGTTTCAAGTTTATGCATGTCATTAGCAATTGATTATAGACTACTTTTGCTATCATAGTCTTTTGCAGAATGATGTGATTTAATTAATATGATCCATGTCTGATTTCTTTCAACATTTAAAAACACAGCAATTACTTTATTCAGTTAATGAATGACAGATTTATCTTCTTCATCAATTGAATTATTTTGTATAAGTCTTTGCATACGGGTTTATCTAACTGTGGAGATTTATAAATCATATGATTGTTGTGATTTTTATGTCTTGTTTGTCCTGTAATCACACTTGAAGAGCACTGCAGCTATCATTTACGAGAAGCTCCTGGATAATTCGGTGCGGGTTTCCTCCCTCTGATCAACTAAAACAATCATCATACACAGGGCAAATCTGGAGCATTTCTCCAGGTCGGTTTGTAATTTATTTTCATTAATTTGTTAGTATACTATTAGTATTTTAGTTAGATATATTTGTAGTTTAGATTAGTGATTTAGTTTAGTTAGTTTTTTGTTTTATTTCTATTCATAAAATTATAAAATTAACAAAAATATATTTTTCTATCTTAGGGCAGAATATAAATGAATTTTTCAGGTTTTATTTAAATCTGTAAATTGTAGATATTGTACATTTTGTGAATAAGTTATATTTCAGTTAGTAGTTAGTAGACTGTATATATATAGTAGTTAGATTAGTTTAGTTTGTTTTAAAAATTAGTTTTAGTTTAGTTTGTTTAATAGTTAGTTTTAGTTAGATTAGTTTATTAGTTTGTTTTATTTATTTTTAGTTAGATTAGTTATTGTAGATTAGTTTTCTTTTTTTTGTTTTCTTAGAACCTTAGATCGGCTAACGGAGCCGCTAAACCCGTCAGGGTGGTTCATCCCAAACGGCTTGGGTTATTAGACAACCCCAGACCGGTTCCACTCTTCCAGTTGACGGACGATCGATTTCGCATGTCAACAGGATAGTAGCGTAAGAGAGATCCATTTGAAGAGTGCCACCTAGCCTCTTCATCCACGATCTTGATAACAGACATCCAAATTTAGGTGGTATGTCTGCCACTACTATATCCATCACCATAGTCTTCATGGATGCTTGGGTTAAAGTTACAACCAATTCCTTCATCATTCCAAGACATTTGACTTTTCGAGAGTCAAAAGAGAAAAGATTGTGGTAAGACTTTGTGATCTCTAGCCCAAGCTCATCCACGACCACCTTTGGCATTAAATTGTGAGAATCACCGAAGTCCAACAAACAGTTATGTAATGTATTCTCATGAATGTTTAGAGAGATGTAAAAGGGAGGACAAATTTCATCTTTGTCTTCTATCATTTGGCCCAGAGTAATGGTTGGCTTTTCATCATATATGTTGAGAATATTAGTGCAAGGGGATATAGATTTGGGATCTAGAGTTTTGAGGATATCCTTTTTGAAAATTTCTTTTTTCATTAACTCAACTAGAGGAATAGGAATTTTAATTTTCTGTATTTCAACCTCAAAATTGAATGAATATGGGACTTTATCAAAGGATTTATTAGAGACCTTTACCTCATTCAAAGGAGCTTTCTGATTGCTTTGTTGTTCAACAGGGGCCTGACTTTCTGGAGTTTGATGCTTGACATGGGCAACGATCTTCTTGGGAGGAGCTTATGCTTTCGCTTTTTAGGGATCTGTTTGTTGATTCTCTGATGTCTAATATTTTTTCTTAACAGGGGTTGTGCTCTTTTTGGGAGAGGTTGGTGCATTCTGTTGGGCATTATCAGACTTATATCGGAGATTATATCTATTCTTATCTTTTTTCGTGAAAATGCCATCATCAATTAGAGTATCCTCTCTCTGTTCAGTCATCAATGCTTCTACATAGTCATTTTGTGTTAGATAAGATTTCCCCATCTCTTCTCCAACACAATGAATATTATCTTCTCCATCTTCTTGATAATCGCCTTCATCTTCATCCATTACAACATTCTGAAGAGGGGCCTTTATTCTCTGATCTTTAGTAGGATTCTTTTCTCTTTACAAAATCTGTGTTGGTTGATTATTTCTTCTCAAGTTTTTAGGATTTTGATTTGGGTTCATTCCTGCATAATCATAAGTGCCTCTTCCCTTCACAGGCTTCTTATTTTCAATATTGAGTTTAGATATCTCAGAGGTTAGAGACTCTAGCATCTTAGCCATTTTATCTAACTTTGGGTCAGCATTTGATGAAGAAGAAGATTCATTCCTTGGCCTTCTCCTATCAGAGTTTTCCTTTATCTTTTGAGAGGCTAAAATATTTGATTCCACCTCAAGGGCAGCATCTTGCATGAGAGATAGTGTTGGTGACCTCCTTTCTCTCAACAATAAGCATAAATCTGAGTCAAAAGCATCAGAATATGTGATTTTGGTAGAAGCATCTGAAGGTTTTATCTCTGCTGGTATTTTACTGTACATCTAGTTAAACCTTTTAGTAAAATCAAAGACTGACTCACCATTTTGTTTCCTTAGATTACCAAATTCTGTGATATAGTAAACAAAATCTCTTCTATCACCACAGTGTTTCAAGAAGGTCTCATCCAATTGCTCGATTCCAGACATGGAACTAGCAGGGAGTTCTTTGAACCATTTCCTAGCATGGCCATCTAATATTTGGACAAAAACTCATGTCCAAACATCTTCCTCTTCAATATTAAGGTTTTCATCATATATGCAGAAAGCCTCAATATGTTCTTCAGCAAACACATCGCCTTCACCTATGAATTTGGGCATATACTTATGATAGTCTCTTGTTGGCATAGTTGATACTGGGTTTGGCAATATGAGTGGTGCATACCTAGCAGCTAAGATTTGTTTCATCTTAGTCAAAGGAGGTGGTGCAACCATAATGATCAGGGGTGAGAAAGGTGATAGTTTATTTTTTGAGTCTTCAACACTGGGGGAATGTGAAGGAGGTGAACCTTCTGATGGGAAAGAGGTCTGATATGAGGCTCTGTAAAAATTTGCAAGTTGTCCAGCTAAGTTTTCTTCACCTTTAGCAGACAACTCTTGGAGAAGATGCTCAACATCAAGGAGGCTAGTATAAATGTTTAAATGATCTTCCTTTTGCTGGGAATGAAAAGACTCAAGAGAAGAAGAACTATAATTTCTTTCTAAAGTCTTGGATTCTTTTTCAATCAAATTTGAATCTGTCAATTTATCATCATTGCTATTTTCTTGTTGATACAAAGAAATTTGTTCTTCTATAGTGTTCACAGTTGCTTTTTCATCAGTACTCTTTGAAAACAATTCAAATTTTTCTGTAGATTTTCCAGAACTAAAAAGAGGATTACCTTCTGTATCTGATTTTGAGGCTTGACCCTGAATTGTCTTTCCTTTCCTGAGAATTAGTTCTGGATTGGACACTGGTGTGATAGGTGATTCTTGAGGATTTTCCCTAGTACCGATCCTCTTAGGAGCCAGGATGAACTTGTGGAGTCACCAAATAGATAATTACAACCAATTAAAATGTTTAATGTTTGTCTATCATCAAAGATCATCTCTGTGTCGTATCCCAGGAAAGCAGAACTTAAATTTTGTATCGCCGGCAACGACGCCAATTTGTTATCACTCCAAGGAACTCCTTAGGGTTGTAGACTAAGGATGCTTGGTAACTTAAAAAAAATGTGTAGGTTTTCTTGGAACAATGGGATCACTTCAATTATTAATGTAACAAACAACTCATCATACAATCAAATGAAACAATGCTTTCAGAAAACAATAATCAGATCAAGTAATTTTGAGGAAAGGATGAAGAACACTAATCTTGATTGCCAAATACAGCTGGATGTAGGGCTTAATACAAGATAGAAAGAAAACCTTTACTTCAATTCTATGAGCTCAACAAAGAGATGACAGTCTTTACAAGCTAAGATAAACTGAAATAAAGTATAGAAAAGGAAGCATGAATATTTATGATATTGAAAATGAAAGGAGACTGTAATTTTATTATGCAATAAGAGTCTATACAGTAGCACAAAAATGTATTCCCACTTTGAACCCTTGTCTCTTAGAAAATATAGGCATTTATAGCCTTTTACAATCAGTGTTTAAGATCCTAAAAACTTGGATCTGTATCTAAAAATAGAAAATCAAATTAACTAAGACAATCGGCAACAAAGACTAGCTGCTAGCATTCGAACTGTCTTCTATATCAAAATTTGACATCTGTACTTCATCAACTTCTGGAATCTATTGTGTCATGAAAAATTTAAAGGCACATGTCTTCTGCAGCTGGATTTCTTCAATTACTCATAGTCGAAACTTTAGGAGACCAATTTAGCATTTGGTTTTCAAAATCTCCACGAATCTCTGATGCTGAGTATTTTTTGACTAAGTGGTTAATCCATTGATCCTCTTGAACTTCTTTAAATACTTTAAAAATCGCCCTGCTCCATCTTTACCTTTCAAAAATTATTTTTGTGCTATGATTCGCTGGTTAGCTGGTGAAAGCTCTGCCTTTCACTAGCTAACTGGTTGTAAATTTACCCTTTGCGCTAGTGAAAGCTCTGTTTCAGCCAAAAAGAAACTTTCACCTCCAAAACTGTTGTTTTATCAAAAAATTAGTGTGTCTCTGCTTTATCTCCTTGCATATTCATAGCAACTTGGGCTAGCACTTGCAGATATGGGTGTGACTTCTGCTTATGCTTCAATTTTATGATCTTCCTCTTAAGGTGTTTTGCTAACCACCATAGACTGTTATAATCTTTGGTGATTTTCTTCTTTCTCTTTTTGTCCTTGACACTTTCATGAGCCAACTTCTCAAATGCTTCATTTGTCTCTGCGAAATTATCAGATAGATTTTTGTATCTCTCCTTGATTACTCTTTCCAAAACCTCTTGTTGAGCAATCACTTCTTTTAGTTATTTAATTTTCTGTTATTTCTTTGACCTTTTGCTCTTTGATGTTTCACCTTCCTCGGTGGGAGTAAAAGTCTCACAATCCTATGCAAATTCCATGGAGTGTTCAGGATTTTAAGGGCTGGACTTTCATCTTCTTTATCTGGATCTATTTCTGAGTCTGTGTATGGTAGATTTAAAATATTTGTTTTCTTTTCTGTAGGCTTCTCTAAAGTGGTTTCAAAATCTAACTTTTTCTTTGACCTGTGAGACTTTATGCTAGAAATCCTTTCTTTCGGTGGTCCTGGAAGAGTTCTCCTCTTCCTCGAGCTACTTTGAGGAGTTAATTTCCTTTTTCCAGCTCTCTTATGCTCATTCATGGGCTGAGTTTGGGTTTCAAAGCCTTCCCAAAAAATAAAATGTTGCCAAGTCCTTCCTCTCAGTCTTAGTTCCTCCAAGATTATCAATTTGATTAGGCCGAAATGACAAAGAGTGTTTTTCATACTTAAAGGTTCAGCCCTACCTTCTGAGGTTATATAGAGTTGGATTCTATTGAACAGGTCCTTCCATTCATCCTCCAAATGAGAAACTAGCATGCTTTTCTTCCATGCAACAATTCTAAATTCTTCCTTAAGTTATGTTGTGAAATTGAGATTCTTTGTTGCTGTCGTTTTGAACCAACTTTGGCCTGATCTATGTAAGCTATTTTTTGTAGAAATGGCGGCTTCATCAACTATGATTTCTAAAGACTCGACACAGGCTTTATTTCCATCATATGATTTAGAAAACACTTTGGTTGTTGTTTGGTGACAGTCGTTCTGTAACTTCTCAACATATCCCATGCAGCCTACATCTGAGAAGTGTTTTTGTACCTCTGGATGTGCTTGTAAAAAGGACAGATTGTCTAACTCTTTCCTTAACAATGAACCACTTCGTTTCCTTTCCATCTGCAACTCGAACCCCAGAACATTTTGCAAACAAAATCACTGTAATTTGTTGTTTGATCCAAGGTTTGGCGCTGGTGAAAACTCTCGGCGTTGTCTTTCAAAAATGAAACCATAACATATGCCTGTGGATGATGCATGTTGGTGATATGAAGTGTCGATTTGACGTCACCAACTGAGTAGTACCGCTCCTTTACCTGTGATGATGGATTTGAACTTGTCATCTCTAGCACCATTATCTCGTGAAGCATGCATTCTCGAACATGATCCGCTTTGATATCCGATTTAGACGTGCAAACTGAATCTTCATCATTATCCGCTTTCACCAATGCCTTATAATGATCACATGATGTGTTTTGAGCATGTCATCCTTTGATTTTTGAAAACGTGGAGGGAACACACATGTTCTACACTTTCACCAGTTAACGGTCTACACTTTCACCAGTTAACGGTCTGTGGGAAAGTACTCCTTAATTGTTGAAAATTGTCGCTTTCACCAGCTAGTCCTCAAACTTGAAACACACATTAGTTGTTGAAATCCTTTTCATGAAATTTTAAAGAAAAGACCTTTATGGATCGAGTTATTTATAAGATATGAATTAAAAGCCTAAGTTTTGCCACTAGAAGAGCTTAAGACAAATTAGAGAAAACTACCAATAACCATGCTATCAATCCTAAAATGAAACCATAGTGACTGATTCATTTTGGGAGCTAACAGGTTGACTAGTTTGATCGTCAAAATCCACCCATAAATAATTGTCATTATTAATCAAGGGTGTAGCATGAGGGTAGAGGGTAAATTGTTTGGACTCATATCGATTGGAAATTGTCATTGAACCAGATCTGCAACTGATAAAGGCATCCAATGTGGCTAGCCAAGGCCTGCCCAATATTAGAGTATGACCCCCCAACTGTTTTTTAGGTTGTAATACCACAAAGTCAGCTGGATAATTCTAGGACTCTACTTATATGATTTGGTATTCAATGACTCCTTCCAGTTTGATTCTAGAATGGTCAGCTAATTCTAGAATGGTTGGGGTATCTCTGATTTCATTCTTTAGTTGTAACAGTTGTGAAGTTTCAAGAGTCATAATATTGATAGCAGCACCTAAGTCTACTAGAACTCAAGGAATTATTGTTTTTCCAATTTGTACTGTGACAGTAGGATGTCCGGGATCACCATATTTAATAGGAAGATCTTTACTCGACATTAGTGCAAACAAATCACCCATGACATAGACTGTCAGGGGATCTTTAGTTTTCCTAATAGGTTTCTTAACACAAATGTCTCACATAGTTCTGTTATAAATTGGTACATCTCTTAGTGCTTGCAATAGTGGAATTTTGACATAGAGATTTTGTAATTCCCCTAGAATATTGAAAGCAGGTGACTCAGGTGTTTTAGTCAAAGCTAAACGCTCAGGGAATGGTGGTTTTTTTGTTTCAGTAATAGTGTTGGAGGACAATTGTACCTCTTCAGGTACATCGTGCTTTTTTATTTCTTCTTTATTGGAATCAGAAGAGGTAACATCATCAATGATAGGTTATACTATTTTCCTAGATCGTAAATGAATATCATTGCATTGCACACAGAAAAGAGAAAGTATAGGCTGGTTTTGAATATCAATGCACTGCACATCCTTATTATTGAGGTTAGGGTTAGGTTTTACAGGTAGTTGGGGCCTCATCATTTGATTGTTCGGTGGAGTACCTAATGGTAAATAAAGTGGTTGCTGAAATTGTGATTGAAATTGAGGCAATTGATTTGGGAACGGGGGTTGTTAACCTTTTGGATTCCATTGGTTAAGGTAGGGTTGTTGTTGTGGAGGCCAAGGAGTCCACATTGTTGGGTCTACAAAGGGAGGGTTTGTTTGTTTCATGGGTGGGTAATTCATTTGATTGAGGGCTGGGTATTGCATTTGATTAAAGCAAGGGTAATTTGCTTGACTAAAAGAAGGATAGTTATTCCAACGATTAGAAGATGTAAATGGCACATTAGGGTTCATACCTTGTCCCCGTGGCTTCCATTGCCTTCTCTGTGTCAACAGATAGACATCTTAAGCTTCTTCATCAGTTGGTTGTAATGCTGCTTTGATTCCTGGTAAAGAAGGGAATTGTTGGGTTTCATGATCCTTATCACAAATGGTGCAAATTGGCTTTTTGTCCAATGGGAATTCCCTTTGTGGGTGCTTATCTCTGCATTTGGAACAAAATATGGACAGAGTTGCTTCTGCTTCAGCTTGTTTCTTTTGAATCTGCAAGGTGTCAATTTGTGAAGCAAAAGAACATAACATTTCAGTTTTAAAACCCTCAAGTAAATTACCTATTTCGGCTCTTGTTTCTCCTCCATTGGCTGATTTTTGAACACTTGAAAATGTAGTATCCCTATTGGTTGATCTATTGTTTGCAGCTCCTCTTGAACATCTTTTACATAGGTTAACAATTTCATCATATGATTCTTTAGATATGTCCCCTTTACCAAGCATATTCAACATATCTAGACAGTCATCCCTTACTCCTTTTAATAATATTGTTTTAACAATATCTTTACTTACATCGGGGTGACTGGATCTTTGTAGATTATACTTTGGTCTTTCCACAAAGTCCTCCAAATTTTCATCCTCTTTCTATATCATCTTGAATAGTTCCTCTCTTTTTTCTCTTGTTCGGAAATAGTCTTGATATTTGTGCAGATATTTATGTTTCATCTAATCCCATGCTGTGATTACATGACCTCCAAGACTCATGAACCATCTTAATGCATTTCCTTTTAATGTTGCTAGAAATAGATTTAATTTTTTAGCATTGGAAATGTAATCATAACTTCTGCATAATATGTCAAACTCGAAAAGGAATTCATCAGGATCTTCTGAAGATAAACCATGAAAGTTAGGTAAAATTGAAAGTGGAATATTCTTCATGGGAGATACTCCTCTAGGAATATCACCAATAGGAAATCCTAAGGTAGAAAAAGAGTTTTCATCGTTTACCTCTCCTTTAGGACCTACCTATTCTTCATGGTACAGTTCTTCATTATACTCATCCATGGTTTCTTTTGTTTGTTCCCCTGCTGCACTTGCTCGATCCTCAATGTTTTCTGCCAATTTCTCAACTGTCTCAGGGCTCCAAATCTCTTTCCCCGTTTCAAATTTCATTGGAAAGGAAGGTTGAGATTTTGGTTTTCGAGAGCTTGGTCGCTGAGGAGCAACAGATTCAGATTTTGATATAATCTCATCAATAAAAGTCATTCTTCCTCCACTTCCTCTGCCCCTACCACCTGTAGGTTCAGTTTCTTTGGGGTCTATGCATCCTCTCATGCAATCTGTATATCTGAAAGAACATAAGTGCTTTTGAAATCTATAATTTCCTTCCCTGGCAACGGCGCCAAAATGTTGGTCACTATAATTGCTTATTAACTAAACAATCAAGTGTTACATAAATTGTCAACCCAAGGAAGTATGTTTATTTCAAAGGCAATCACACACTATATATGATCAATCTCAAAAGCAATATAGAGTTGTAGTAAAAGTACACTAATCACACCTTGCTTTGAACAGACTGAATTTCTACTTTGAATTACAGAAAAGGAATCTATCTATTGCAGATTTTAAGATTCAAAGGAAAATAATTATTAGAAGAATCCTGGATTACATTAAGAAACAACAACCTAGGAAAAGGAATCCTTCAACATACTGCAAGAAGACTAACTATTCTATGACAGAGAACAGGACCCTATTCCCGATAGCAGGAATCTTCAGCACCTGTCTCTGACTATCATACTTTCATAAACTCATTACCAATCAAAATTATTAACAAGTACTGAAGGTTAACTATTCTGTAACAGAGAACATGACCCTATTCTCAAAGAAGGAATCATCAGCACCTGTCTCTGACTATCACACTTTCATAAACTCATTATCAATCAAAATGATTAACAAGTACTAAAGGATAACTATTATGTAACAAAGAACATGACCTTATTCCCCAAAGAAGGAATCTTCAGCACCTATCTCTAACTATCACACTTCATAAACTCATTACCAATCAAAATGATTAACAAGTACCTAGAAATGAATTGTATGAAAACAATGTAACAATCAGTGGAAACAGGGTTTCAGCAAAATAGGGTTTTAACAAGGTATGAATAAAAATAATACTAACACACTACAAAAACTAATGGGTGAATCTTGTGAAGAAGGTGGGCCCTCTCCTTCTCACAATATTCCCCAAAAATGAAAGGAACTAAGAAGAAATGCTCAGAACAATCTTTTATTCATCTGTCAAATATGCCCAGTTACAATATCCAAAGTGAACACGCTCCTTCTCTGTAATTCCTTTCTAACTAAACCTTTCGTAATCCCCCTTCTAATGCTTATTTCTCCACTAGTTAAAGGGAAGAATCCTCTTAATACAATTAATAATAAAATTACATGTGTACATCCAAATCCTATTCTTAGTCTGGTCTAATCTTCTATGCTGGAATAGGATATTCTGATCTCCTGTAGCAAAATGTTGTTACAGTAGTTGGAATGGCGTTGGCTTGAGGTACAGTTGTTGCGGCTGGTGTAATAGCTTCTTTATTTATCTTTTCTTGTTACTGTTGTTTGTAAAATATTGTTTCAGCATCGCAAATATTGTTTCATTACCAGAGCACTAATGCATCTGGTAATGAATCATCAATTTGCAAAATACAAGATCCCATATCTGTGTCGACAAAAGAGATAGGATGATTGGATGGATTTTGTTCATCACTAATTACATATGCCAACTATGATTCCCTATATAACCTTTTGTTTACACCTCCAAAAACAGGGATAGTAGCGTAAGAGAGATCCATTTGAAGAGTGCCACCTAGCCTCTTCATCCACGATCTTGATAACAGACATCCAAATTTAGGTGGTATGTCTACCACTACTATATCCATAACCATAGTCTTCATGGATTCTTGGGTTAAATTTACAACCAAGTCCTTGAACATTCCAAGACATTTGACTTTTCGAGAGTCAAAAGAGAAAAGATCGTGGTAAGACTTGGTGATCTCTAGCCCAATCTCATCCATCACCACCTTTGGCATTAAATTGTGAGAATCACCGAAGTCCAACAAACAATTATGTAATGTATTCTCATGAATGTTTAGGGAGATGTAAAAGGGAGGACAACTTTCATCTCTATCTTCTATCATTTGGTCCAAAGTAATGGTTGGATTTTCATCATATATGTTGAGAATATCAGCGGAAGGGGATATAGATTTGGGATCTAGAGTTTTGAGGATATCCTTTTTGAAAATTTCATTTTTCATTAACTCAACTAGAGGAATAGGAATTTTAATTTTCTGTATTTCAACCTCAAAATTGAATGAATATGGGACTTTATCAGAGGATTTATTAGAGACCTTTACCTCATTCAAAGGAGCTTTCTGATTGCTTTGTTGTTCAACAGGGGCCTGACTTTCTGGAGTTTGATGCTTGACAGGGGAAACAGTCTTCTTGGGAGGAGATGATTGATCTGAAAATAGAAGGTTGACTTGTTATGCTATGCAAGCACCCCTACTTCTTTAAGATAAACTTTACATGACCTTGCTTCATGTGTATAAATATGCAAGATAAAATTATGTGTTAAGTTCATATATCTTCTTGTAAATGCTTATGTGTGAGGAAATGTTCTTTTTGATGGTTAAATATGTACTTAAAACAAATACACAGCAACACAACTTGCAGCAAATAAACCATCAAACTCACAACAAGAACAACATGATAAAGGAGTTCACCCCCCTCCGGGCTACATCTCCTTGAGCCTCCATCAATGGACTTGGCTCTCTGGAATTAATTAGTCAAAAGTTATTTTACAAGATTCTGCTCAATTCCAATGGAAAAACAGACTGTACCATTGATATCAGAACACATAAAAACCCCAAAAATGACTAATAGAACTCTGAAAACGGATCATGGCTCATCCGGGCATGACCTCTTCTACATGTGGCCATAAGCTTCCCTGAGCTTCTCTTTGGAAAAAACACCTGTAAAAGTCCTCAACAGCCTTTGAAACCTATCCCAATGTGTTTAGAGCATATCAATTAGCCAAAAATGATTATTCAATCACAGAAAACAAACATAGGCTCACCAAACCATGTCCTCGATCAATGAGGGCTTCAAGCTCCCTAGAGCTTGCTGAAACTTAAATGGTGAACAAATTGTAGAAGAAGTCTTCAAATGGATTTGAAAACAGTGCCAATGGATTCAGGATGTCCAAAAACCCCTAGCTGGGCTTTTACGACACCTCAAACGGCCAAAAACTGAGAAAGTTAGACCTCCTCCATTTTCCTCCTACTTTGTTGGAACTGGTTCTACAGAACGCACCTCTGTGTGCATGAACCTGAAACACGCTCAAAAACGTGCGTTTAAACCCAGCACTGAGTGGTTCCGAATAACTGTGCAAACTGTAGGACGGTTAGGGTGCCTCTAGCCCCCAACCGCCTAGCACTTGGTCACCTGGGTCATACGACCTCGGGCTATGGACAAAAGGGCTAATGGATACAACTGTCCCGCATAACCGTTGTAACCAATTTTTAAACCGCGCTCCAACTGTGTTACATGGAATGTCATTACAACCTTGGGTTTTAACCAAACCGCGCATACAAAACAATACATGGTCATATATAATATACATTGTAATATTGCAATACATTGCAATAAAATACAATGCAATGAAAATGCGCGCGCATGTTATAATATATGGTTTATGGTTTTTAAAACCCCGCATATATATGTTAACACAATAATCCACGGGCCATGTAATGTAGACCCCGCGTGTTCAATATATAACATGCTCATATTATAATAAACATGCGACCACGGGTCGGGGCTAAGCCCCGGCCCGACCCCCCACGGCTCAACACTTAAATCAAACTTAAATATAGTTTCTGTCGTTACATTAACAAGAACTATTGTGTGGCCCAATGGTCGGGCAGTCGTACAAAGTCGTTGGCTTGTGGGGAGGTCCCAGGGTCGAACCCCATGGACTCCCATGTAATTTTATACAACCATATAAACCAAAATGAGGGGGACACGTGGCGCCCTCCGATTGGGCCACGTGTCCTCATACCATTTGCCCAAAATTTGACACGTGCCACAATCCAATTCTCTAGCAACCAACCAGTAAACGCATGCCATGTCATCACCACACGTGTTGCTGACATCATGCGACACACAGGATGCTGACGTCATCATGTGCCACGTGTCACCTTTCCAGTGGTGACACGTGTCACCTCAAGATTGGCCAAACCGTATGCTGAAAAGTCCAAAAATGCATGACATGTGTCATGCCCTGGATCTACCATGTGTCCTGTATGGACATGCCACGTATGTTGTACGGTCCTTCCACGTGTCCTGTACGGACTGTACGGACAGGTACAGTCAGCATTAAATTTTTGCCTGTTTGGCTTGGCGAACAGATCGCGATAACTTCTCCATAGGGACTCTGTTTGAGAAAGTAAGTATACCGCCGGAATCAGGAAGATGCGACGGATGCAATGGCATAGTTTTCTTCGTATTCCGAGCACTTTGAAAATTGAGCAAAATTTGATCCCCTGATCCAGATTTTGATCACACCTTCCCACTTAAAGGCTTTTGGACCCACAAAAGATTATTTTTCTGCTTTCAAGTCATATCAAAATATTTTCAACAATCACCTGAACACTTTGACATGTCGTGCACTGCAACTGGCTATGTTCTTCAACCACTTCTCTCTCTGTGCTTGGAAGACTGCCAACCTTCCCACTGAGAATCAAGTCCCTCTTTCGAACTCTTTGGCGTCAACAAAATCAGCTCTCCAATGGCTGCAAAAACTTCCAGCGACATCTTGTCACAATCCAAGAAAACCATCAATCTTAAAAACAAATCATACAAGATTGAAAAATGATGCTAACAAAAATCTTTTGTCCTTCAAACAAACTGTCGCATCCTGTACTTCATCAAAGTACATGGCGTTTTCTTTCATCTTGATGTACTCAAAATTGACTTACAAGCCAACAAACACTATCGACTAAAACACAAGTCAAACAACACGATAGACACAACATAGTCGTCAGAAAATCATCAACACCAGTCGAGACTTATTCGAAACATCATATCGACCTTCCCATAAATGCACACATAACGCTAAAAAGTGCATTTACAATCAGAAAAAAGAAAACGTTACTTGCTTAAGAAATCCAACCATTTCTTACCAAACCAACTGAATGGTGACTTTTTCTGCAGAACATCGTCCTCTTGTGAATCATCTTGACTCACATCAATGATGGAATCTCCACTTCCATTCTTGCCAATATTCTTATCCAACTGCTTCTAAGGCTGTGGATGAATAGTTGGATGCAACGTCCAACATTGGTCAACAAGATGACCCCGCTTCTGACAATGAGTGCAAACCTTTTGCATCCTCCTTTCACGCTACCTTTGCTTAGAAAGTTTCCTGAAAGCGGCCAATCTTTTCCAACACTTTGAAACATGATGGTTATACAAACCACAATATGTACAAGGATTCTTTCTTCCAAATTTATCATGCTTAACATAATCAAATGCAACTGAATGATAAGCAGAATTATACCTTGAACATTCACCTTTATCACCTCTGTGAGGAGGTGAAACTGAAGAGTTACAAGCTCTCCTTTGAAGACCATCAACAGTGTTCTTGTCCTCATCACTGTCACAACTCTCTTGTCCCACACATTTGCATTCATCTTGAACACAAGCCTTGCATGCTGAAGGGATCGAACTTTCAATAAAAGTTCTTGAAATTTCACCTTTAAAGCCTTCCTGAGGAGGTGAACTCGAAACAAAACTTATCCTTGGAACCTTTTCCCTTGTCTCCTCGACTTTGGAATTTTCTCCATCTTGTTGTTCATATCCAAGACCACAATACCTAGGTCTTTCTTCAACAACAATAGGCGCAATAATGCCTTGTGCATGCTTGCCCAAACCTTTACCTTCATAGCCCATTTTAAACAACAACTTGGACCCTATTCCTCTTGTGTGACTTTCAAAACCACCAAAGCATTCATCTTTAGAGGAATTAGAAGATAAACTAGCATTGCATACCTTATGTTCATGCATGTACTTGGTAAGAGTTTCTTTTGCCTCATGGAGTTGAATCTCCATCTCATGCAACCTTTGCAAAAGCTGGTCTTTCTCCTACTTCATGACCATCAACTGTTCTTCAAGAACAATGCGCACATCGTTGTCTTCACACATCTTTTTCATCAAATCTCTCAAAGTTAGAATCTCTTCTTTGTTAAAGAATTGAGATAATGAAAATGTATGAGAATTATTAATGCTTGAAGCTTCTGCCATTCTTGCAAGATATCAAACTTCAACACAAAACTTGCACAATACCAATAGCTAAATCTCAAGCTATCAATGGAAAACACATGAGCGAAACAAACTTATGCTCTGATACCACCTAATCTGAAAATAGAAGGCTGACTTGTTATGCTATGCAAACACCCCTACTTCATTAAGATAAACTTTACAGGACCTTGCTTCATGTGTATAAATATGCAAGATAAACTTATGTGTTAAGTTCATATATCTTCTTGTAAATGCTTATGTGTGAGGAAATGTTATTTTATATGGTTAAATATGTACATAAAACAAATACACAGCAACACAACTTGCAGCAAATAAACCATCAAACTCACAACAAGAACAACATGATAAAGGAGTTCACCCCCCTCCGGGCTACATCTCCTTGAGCCTCCATCAATGGACTTGGATCTCTGGGATTAATTAGTCAAAAGTTCTTTTACAAGATGCTTCTCAACTCCAATGGAAAAACAGACTGTACCATTGAGATCAGAACACATAAAAACCCCAAAAATGACTAATAGAACTCTGAAAACGGATCATGGCTCATCCGGGCATGACCTCTTCTACATATGGCCATAAGCTTCCCTGAGCTTATCTTTGGAAACAACACCTGTAAAAGTCCTCAACAGCCTTTGAAACCTATCCCAATCTGTTTAGAGCATATCAATTAGCCAAAAATGATTATTCAATCAGAGAAAACAAACATAGGCTCACCAAACCATGTCCTCGATCAATGAGGGCTTCAAGCTCCCTAGAGCTTGCTGAAACTTCAATGGTGAAAAAATTGTAGAAGAAGTCTTCAAATGGCTGTGAAAATAGTGCCAATGGATTCAGGACGTCCAAAAACCCCTAGCTGGGCTTTTACGGCACCTCAAACGGCCAAAAACTGAGAAAGTTAGACCTCCTCCATTTTCCTCCTTCTACTTCGTTGGAACTGGTTCTACAAAACGCACCTATGTGTGCATGAACCTGGAACATGCTCCAAAACGCGCGTTTAAACCAAGCACCGAGCAGTTCTAAATAACCGTGCAAACTATAGGATGATTAGGGCGCCTCCAGCCCCCAACCGCCTAGCACTTGGTCACCTGGGTCATACGACCTCGGGCTATGGACAAAAGGGCTAACGGATACAACTGTCCCGCATAACCATTGTAACCAATTTTTAAACCGTGCTCCAAGTGTGTTACATGGAATGGCATTACAACCTTGGGTTTTAACCAAACCATGCGTAGAAAACAATACATGGTCATATATAATATACATTGTAATATTGAAATACATTGCAATAAAATACAATGCAATGAAAATGCCTGTGCATGTTATAATATATGGTTTATGGTTTTAAAAACCCTGCATATATATGTTAACACAATAATCCACGGGCCATGTAATGTAGACCCCGTGCGTTCAATATATAACATGGTCATATTATAATAAACATGCGACCACGGGCCGGGGCTAAGCCCCGGCCCGACCCCCCGCAGCTCAACACTTAAATCAAACTTAAATATAGTTTATGCCGTTACATTAACAAGAACTATTGTGTGGCCCAATGGTCGGGCGGTCGTGCGAAGTCGTTGGCTTGTGGGGAGGTCCCGGGGTCGAACCCCGCGGACTCCCATATAATTTTATACAACCATATAAACCAAAATGAGGGGGACACGTGGCACCCTCCGATTGGACCACGTGTCCTCATACCATTTGCCCAAAATCTGACACGTGCCACAATCCAATTCGCCAGCAACCAACTAGTAAATGCATGCCACATCATCGCCACATGTGCTGATGACGTCATCTGACACGTAGGATGCTGACGTCATCATGTGCCACGTGTCACCCTTCCAGTGGTGACACATGTCACCTCAGGATTGGCCAAACCGTACGATGAAAAGTCCAAAAATGCATGACACGTGTCACGCCCTGGAGCCACCACGTGTCCTGTATGCACATGCCACATATGTTGTACGGTCCTGCCACGTGTCCTGTATGGACTGTATGGACAGGTACAGTCAGCATCAAATTTTTCCCTATTTGGCTCGGCGAACAGATCGCGATAACTTCTCCATACGAACTCCGTTTGACAAAGTAAATATACCGCCGGAATCAGGAAGATGAGACTGACGCAATGACATAGTTTTCACCGTATTCCGAGCACTTTGAAAATTGAGCAAAATTTGATCCCCTGATCCAGATTTTGATCACTGATGCTTTCGCTTTTGAGGGATCTGTTTGTTGATTCTCTAATGTCTAATATTTTTTATTAACAGGGGTTGTGTTCTTTTCGGGATAGGCTGGTGCGTTCTGTTGGGCAGTATCAGACATAGATCGAAGATTATATCTATTCTTATCTTTTGTCATGAAAATTCCATCATCAATTAGATTATCCTCTGTCTGTTCAGTCATCAATGCTTCTTCATAGTCATTTTGTGTTAGATAAGATTCCCTGTCTCTTCTCCAACACAATGAATATTATCTTCTCCATCTTCTTGATAATCACCTTTATCTTCATCCATTACAACATCCTAAAGAGGGGCCTTTAGTCTCTGATCTTCAGTAGGATTCTTTTCTCTTTGCAAAATCTGTGTTGGTTGATTATTTCTTCTCATGTTGTTAGGATTTTTATTTGGGTTCCTGCCTGCATAATCATAAGTGCCTCTTCCCTTCACTGGCTTCTTATTTTCAATCTTGAGTTTAGATATGTCAGAGGTTAGAGACTCTAACATCTTATCCATTTTATCTAACTTTGGGTCAGCATTTGATGAAGAAGAAGCTTCATTCCTTGGTCTTCTCCTATCAGAGTTTCCCTTGAGCTTTTGAGAGGCTAAAATATTTGATTCCACCTCAATGGAAGCATCTTGCATGAGAGATAGTGTTGGTGACCTCCTTTCTCTCAACAATAAGCATAAATCTGAGTCAAAAGCATCAGAATATGTGATTTTGGTAGAAGCATATGAAGGTTTTATCTCTGATGGTATTTTACTGTACATCCAGTTAAACCTTTTAGTGAAATCAGAGACTGACTCACCATTTTGTTTCCTTAGATTACCAAATTCTATGATATAGTAAACAAAATCTCTTCTATCACCCCAGTGTTTCAAGAAGGTCTCATCCAATTGCTCGATTCTAGCCATGGAACTAGCAGGGAGTTCTTTGAACCATTTTCTAGCATGGCCATCTAAGATTTGGACAAAAACTCGTGTCCAAACATCTTACTCTTCAATATTAAGGTTTTCAGCATAATTGTAGAAAGCCTCAATATGTTCTTCAGCAGACACATCGCCTTCACCTATGAATTTGAGCATATACTTCTGATAGTCTCTTGTTGGCATAGATGATACTGGGTTTGGAAATATGAGTGGAGCATACCTAGCAGCTAAGATTTGTTGCATCTTAGTCAAAGGAGGTGGTGCAACCATAATGATCAGGGGTGAGAAAGGTGATAGTTTCTTTTTTGAGTCCTCAACACTGGGGGAATGTGAAGGAGGTGAACCTTCTGATGGGAAAGAGGTCTTATATGAGGCTCTGTAAAAATTTGCAAGTTGTCTAGCTAAGTTTTCTTCACCTTTAGCAGACAACTCTTGGAAAAGATGCTCAACATCAAGGAGGCTAGTATAAATGTTTAAATGATCTTCTTTTTGCTGTGAATGAAAAGACTCAAGAGAAGAAGAACTATAATTTCTTTCTAAAGTCTTGGATTCTTTTTCAATCAAATTTGAATCTGTCAATTTATCATCATTTCTATTTTCTTGTTGATACAAAGAAATTTGTTCTTCTACAGTGTTCACAACTGTTTTTTCATCAGTACTCTTTGAAAAGAATTCAAATTTTTCTGTAGTAGATTTTCTAGAACTAAAAAGAGGATTACCTTATGTATCTGATTTTGAGGCTTGACCCTGAATTGTCTTTCCTTTCCTAAGAATTAGTTCTGGATTGGACACTGGTGTGATAGGTGATTCTTGAGGATTCGCCCTATTACCAATCCTCTTAGGAGCCAGGATGAACTTGTGGAGTCGCAAAATTGATAATTACAACCAATTAAAATGTCTAATCTTTGTCTATCATCAAAGATCATTTCTGTGTCGTATCCCAGAAAAGCAAAACTTAAATTTTGTATCACCGGCAACGGCGCCAATTTGTTATCACTCCAAGGAACTCCTTAGGGTTGTAGACTAAGGATGCTTGGTAACTTAAAAATAATGTGTAGGTTTGCTTGGAACAATGGGATCTCTTCAATTATTAATGTAACAGACAACTCATCATACAATCAAATGAAACAATGCTTTCAGAAAACAATAATCAGATCAAGTAATTTTGAGGAAAGGATGAAGAACACTAATCGTGATTGCCAAATACAGCTGGATGTAGGGCTTAATACAAGATAGAAAGAAATCCTTTACTTCAATTCTATGAGCTCAATAAAGTGATGACAGTCTTTACAAGCTAAGATAAACTGAAATAAAGTATAGAAAAGGAAGCATGAATATTTATGATATTGAAAACGAAAGGAGACTGTAATTTTATTATGCAATAAGAGTCTATACAATAGCACAAAAATGTATTCCCACTTTGAACCCTTGTCTCTTAGAAAATATAGGCATTTATAGACTTTTACAATCAGTTTTTAAGATCCTGAAAACTTGGATCTGTATTTAAAAATAGAAAATCAAATTAACTAAGACAATCGGCAACAAAGACTAGTTGTTAGCATTCGAACTGTCTTCTATATCAAAATTTGACATCTGTACTTCATCAGCTTATGGAATCTGTTGTGTCATGAAAAAGGTAAAGGCACCTATCTTCTGCAGCTGGATTTCTTCAATTACTCATAGTCAAAACTTTAAGACACCAATTTAGCATTTGGTTTTCAAAATCTCCATGAATCTCTGATTCTGAGTATTTTTTGACTAAGTGGTTAAACCTTTGATGCTCTGGAAATTCTTTAAATACTTTAAAAATCGCCCTGCTCCATCTTTAGCTTTCAAAAATTCTTTTTGTGCTTTCACCAGATAACTCACCTTATGATTCACTGGTTAGCTGGTGAAAGCTCTGCCTTTCACCAGCTAATTGGTTGTAAATTTACCCTTTGCACTGGTGAAATATTTGTTTCGGCCAAAAAGAAACTTTCACCTCCAAAACTATTGTTTTATCAAAAACTTAGTGTGTCTCTTCTTTATCTCCTTGCATATTCACAACAACTTGGGCTAGCACTTGTAGATCTGGATGTGACTTCTGTTTCTGCTTCAATTTTATGATCTTCCTCTTAAGGTGTTTTGCTAACCACCATAGACTGTTATAATCTTTGGTGATTTTCTTATTTCTCTTTTTGTCCTTGACACTTTAACGAGCCAACTTCTCAAATGCTTCATTTGTCTCTGCAAAATTATCAGACAGAGTTTTGTATCTCTCCTTGATTACTCTTTCCAAAACCTCTTGTTGAGAAATCACTTCTTTTAGTTGTTTAGTTTTCTGTGATTTCTTTGACCTTTTTCTCTTTGATGTTTCACCTTCCTCAGTGGGAGTAAAAGTCTCACAATCCTGTGCAAATTCCATGGAGTGTTCAGGGATTTTAAGGGATGGACTTTCATCTTCTTTCTCTAGCTCTGTTTCTGAGTCTATGTATGGTAGATTTAAAATATTTGTTTTCTTTTCTGTAGACTTCTCTGAAGTGGTTTCAAAATCTAACTTTTTTTTTGACCTGTGAGACTTTATGCCAAAAATCCGATCTTTCGGTGGTCTTGGAAGAGTTATCCTCTTCCTTGAGCTACTCTGAGGAGTTAATTTCCTTTTTCTAGCTATCTTATGCTCATTCAGGGGTTGAGTTTGGGTTTCAAATCCTTCCCAAAAAAGAAAATGTTGCCAAGTCCTTCCTCTCAATCTTAGTTCCTCCAAGATTATCAATTTGATTAGGCCAAAATGACAAAGAGTGTTTTTCATACTTAAAGGTTCATCCCTTCCTTCTGAGGTTATATAGAGTTGGATGCCCTTGAAAAATTCATGCCATTCATCCTCCAAATGAGAAGCTGGCATGCTTTTCTTCCATGCAACAGTTCTGAATTCTTCCTTAAGTTATGCTCTGAAATTGAGATTCTTGGTTGCTGTCGTTTTGAACCAACTTTGGCCTGATCTATGTAAGCTAGTTGTTGTAGCAATGGTGGCTTCATCAACTATGATTTCTAAAGACCTAACATGGGATTTATTTCCATCATATGATTTAGCAAACACTTCGGCTGTTGTTTGGTGACAGTCATTCTGTAACTTCTCAACATATCCCATGCAGCCTGCGCCTGAGAAGTGTTTTTGTACCTCTGGATGTGCTTGTAAAAAGGACAGACTGTCTAACTCTTTCCTTAACAATGAAACACTTTGTTTCCTTGCCATCTGCAACTCGAACCCCGGACAATTTTGCAAACAAATCATTGTAATTTGTTGTTTGAGCCAAGGTTTGGTGCCGATGAAAACTCTCGACGTTGTCTTTCAAAAATGAAACCATAACATATGCCTGTGGATGATGCGTGTTGGGGATATGAAGTGTCGATTTGACATCACCAGCTGAGTAGTACCACTCCTTTACCTGTGATGATGGATTTGAACTCATCATCTCTAGCGCCATTATCTCGTGAAGCATGCATTCTCAAACACGATCCGCTTTGATATCCGATTTAGACGTGCAAACTGAATCTTCATCATTATCCACTTTCACCAGCGTCGTATAATGACTACATGACGTGTGTTGAGCATGTCATCCTTTGATTTTTGAAAACATGGAGGGAACACACATGTTCTGCACTTTCACCAGTTAACGGTCTGCGGGAAATTACTCCTTAACTGTTGAAAATCGTTGATTTCACCAGCTAGTCCTCAAACTTGAAACACACGTTAGATGTTGAAAGCCTTTTCATGAAATTTTAAAGAAAAGACCTTTATGGATCGAGTTATTTCTAAGATATGAATTAAAAACCTAATTTTTTCCACTAGAACAACTTAAAACAAATGGGAGAAAACTACCAATAACCATGCTATCAATCCTAAAATGAAACCATAGTGACTGATTCATTTTGGGAGCTAACAGGTTGAGTATTTTGATCGTCAAAATCCACCGATAAATAATTGTCATTATTAATAAAGGGTGTAGCGTGAGGGTAGAGGGTAAGTTGTTTGGTCTCATATCCATTGGAAATTGTCATTGAACCAGATCTGCAGCTGATAAAGGCATTTGATGTGGCTAGCCAAGGCCTGCCCAATATTAGAGGATGACCCCCCAAATTTTTTTTAGGTTGTAATACCACAAAGTCAACTGGATAATTCTAGGACTCTACTGAGATGATTAGGTCTTCAATGACTCCTTCCAGTTTGATTCTAGAATGGTCAGCTAATTATAGAATGGTTGGGGTATCTTTGATTTCATTCTTCAGTTGTAATAGTTGTGAAGTTTCAAGAGTCATAATATTGATAGCAACGCCTAAGTCTACCAGAACTCAAGGAATTATTGCTTTTCCAATTTGAACTATGAAAGTAGGATGTTCGAGATCACCATATTTAACAGGAAGAGCTTTACCCGACATTAGTGCAAACAAATCACCCATGACATGGACTGTCAGGGGATCTTTAGTTTTCCTACCAGGTTTCTTAACACAAATGTCTCGCATAGTTCTGTTATAAATTGGTACATCTCTTAGTGCTTGCAATAGTGGAATTTTGACATAGAGATTTTGTAATTCCCCTAGAATATTGAAAGCAGGAGGCTCAGGCATTTTAGTCAAAGCTAAACGCTCAGGGAATGGTGGTTTTGTTGTTTCAACAATAGTGTTGGAGGACGATTGTACCTCTTCAGGTACATCGTGATTTTTTATTTCTTCTTTATTGGAATCAGAAGAGGTAACATCATCAATGATAGGTTATACTATTTTCCCAGATCGTAAATGAATATCATTGCATTGTGTAGGGAAAAGAGAAAGTATAGGCTGGTTTTGAATATCAATGCACTGCACATCCTTATTATTGAGGTTAGGGTTAGGTTGTACAGGTAGTTGGGGCCTCATCATTTGATTGTTCGGTGGAGTACCTAATGGTAAATAAAGTGGTTGCTGAAATTGTGATTGAAGTTGAGACAATTGATTTGGGAACGGGGGTTGTTAACCTTTTGGATTCCATTGGTTAAGGTAGGTTTGTTGTTGTGGAGGCCAAGGAGTTCACATTGTTGGGTCTAAAAACGGAGGGTTTGTTTGTTGCATGGGTGGGTAATTCATTTGATTGAGGGCTGGGTATTGCATTTGATTAAAGGGAGGGTAATTTGCTTGACTAAAAGAAGGATAGTGTTTCCAACGATTAGAAGATGTAAATGGCACATTAGGGTTCATGCCTTGTCCCCATGGTTTCCATTGCCTTCTCTGTGTCAACAGATAGACAGCTTAAGCTTCTTCATCAGTTGGTTGTAATGCTGCTTTGATTCCTGGTAAAGAAGGGAATTGTTGGGTTTTATGATCCTTATCACAAATGGTGCAAATTGGATTTTTGTCCAATGGGAATTCTCTTCGTGGGTGCTTATCTCTGCATTTGGAACAAAATATGGACAGAGCTACTTCTGCTTCAACTTGTTTCTTTTGAATCTGCAAGGTGTCAATTTGTGAAGCAAAAGAACTTAACATTTCAGTTTTAAAACCCTCAAGTAAATTACCTATTTCGACTCTTGTTTCTCCTCCATTGGCTGATTTTTGAACTCTTGAAAATGTACTATCCCTGTTGTTTGATCTATTCTTTGCAGCTCCTCTTGAACATATTTTACATAGGTTAGCAATTTCATCATATGATTCTTTAGATATTTCCCCTTTACCAAGCATATTCAACATATCTAGACAGTCATCCCTTACTCCTTTTAATAATATTGTTTTAACAATATCTTTACTTACATCGGGGTGACTGGATCTTTGTAGATTATACTGTGGTCTTTCCACAAAGTCCTCCAAATTTTCGTCCTCTTTCTGTATCATCTTGAATAGTTCCTCTCTTTTTTCTCTTGTTCGGAAATAGTCTTGATATTTGTGCAGAAATTTATGTTTCATCTGATCCCATGTTGTGATTACATGACCTCCAAGACTCATGAACCATCTTAATGCATTTCCTTTTAATGTTGCTAGAAATAGCTTTAATTTTTTAGCATTGTAAATGTAATCATAACTTCTGCATAATATGTCAAACTCGAAAAGGAATTCATCGGGATCTTCTGAAGATAAACCATGAAAGTTAGGTAAAGCTGAAAGTGGAATATTCTTCATGGGAGTTACTCCTCTAGGAAGATCACCAATAGGAAATCCTAAGGTAGAAAAAGATTTTTCATTGTTTACCTCTCCTTTAGGACCTGCCTGTTCGTCATGGTGCAGTTCTTCATTATAATCATCCATGGTTTCTTTTGTTTGTTCCACTACTGCACTTGCTCGATCCTCAATGTTTTCTGTTGATTTCTCAACTGTCTCAGGGCTCCAAATCTCTTTCCCTATTTCAAATTTCGCTTGAAAGGAAGGTTGAGATTTTGGTTTTCGAGAGCTTGGTCACTGAGGAGCAACATATTCAAATTTTGATATAATCTCATCAATAAAAGTCGTTCTTCCTCCACTTCCTCTGCCCCTACCACCTGTAGGGTCAGTTTCTTTGGGGTCTCCGCATCCTCTCATGCAATCTGTATATCTGAAAGAACATAAGTTCTTTTGAAATCTATAATTTCCTTCCCTGGCAACGGCGCCAAAATGTTGGTCACTATAATTGCTTATTAACTAAACAATCAAGTGTTACATAAATTGTCAACCCAAGGAAGTCTGTTTATTTCAAAGGCAATCACACACTATATATGCTCAATCTCAAAAGCAATCTAGAGTTGTAGTAAAAGTACACTAATCACACCTTGCTTTGAACAGACTAAAGTTCTACTTTGAATTACAGAAAAGGAATCTATCTATTGCAGAGTTTAAGATTCAAAGGAAAATAATTATCAGAAGAATCCTGGATTACATTAAGAAACAACAACCTCGGAAAAGGAATCCTTCAGCATACTGCAAAGAAGACTAACTATTCTGTGACAGAAAATAGGACCCTATTCCCCAAAGAAGGAATCTTCAGTACCTGTCTCTGACTATCATACTTCAATAAACTCATTACCAATCAAAATGATTAACAAGTACTAAAGGTTACCTATTTTGCAACAGAGAACGTGACCCTATTCCCAAAGCAGGAATCATCAGCACCTGTCTCTGACTATCACACTTTCATAAACTCATTATCAATCAAAATGATTAACAAGTACTGAAGGATAACTATTCTGTAATAGAGAACATGACCTTATTCCCCAAATAAGGAATCTTCAGCACCTGTCTCTGACTATCACACTTCATAAACTCATTACCAATCCAAATGATTAACAAGTACCTAGAAATTAATTGTATGAAAACAATGTAACAATCAATGGAAACAGAGTTTCAGCAAAACAGGGTTTTAACAAGGTATGAATAAAAATAATACTAACACACTACAGAAACTAATGGGTGAATATTGTGAAGAAGGTGGGCCCTCTCCTTCTCACAAGATTCCCCAAAAATGAAAGGAACTAAGAAGAAATGCTTAGAACAATATTTTATTCATCTGTCAAATATGCCCAGTTACAATATCCAAAGTGAACACGCTCCTTCTCTGTAATTCCTTTCTAACTAAACCTTTCATAATCCCCCTTCTAATGTTGATTTCTCCACTAGTTAAAGGGTTGAATCCTCTTAATACAATTAAGAATAAAATTACATGTGTACATCCAAATCCTATTCTTAGTCTGGTCTAATCTTCTATGCTGGAATAGGATATTATGATCTCCCGTAGCAAAATTTTGTTACAGTAGTTGGAATGGCGTTGTCTTGAGGTACAGCTGTTGCGGCTGGTGTAATAGCTTCTTTATTTATCTTTTCTTGTTACTGCTATTTGTAAAATATTGTTTCAGCATCTCAAATCATGGACTGTTTCAACAACGGGATTTGCGTCATGTTTGACTGTTTCAACAACGTGGTCTCAAGCAGCAGCAATGGTTGTAATGGTGTTGGTTTAAGGTACGACTGTTGTGGTCAGTGTAACAACTCCTTCTTGTTATTGTTGTATGTGGAATGTTGTTTCAACATCACAAATCATGGATTGTTTTAGCAACGAGATTTGTGTACTGTTGACTATTTCAGCAACGTGGTCTTCAAGAAGCAACAGTATATTAAATGCAGTTCACACTGTTTCAGCAACTATATATTTATGATTAATGGCTAAGTATGAGAGTAATGTAAAATTACATGTAAAACAAATTAAACATATATAAAAGAGAATAAACGTTATATACCTTTGGAGAAATAGATTTATGTGATAATGTAGGCTTAAATATGAGTGGGAAAACAATGTAATGATAGCAAAAAGTATGAACAAAAAGGTACATTATAGGGTCCTAACATCTACCAAAGTGGTCACATCGATGTAATCTTCGGTTCATCCCACTCTTCTCTTGGAGAGCCTCGAGTCTACCAAAGTTATCATGCCAATGAAATATTTGGCTGATCCCACTCTTCTGATGGGGAGTGATGTGTCTACTGACTATGTTCTTAGCATTTCTAGTTCAATACTTTCATAATAAGGGGGCATTCCCCTCACTTCGAGCACACCCACTCCAATTCATAGGATGGTTTCATTTGATTGGAATGACCTTGTTGAGCCTCATCTTCCTTCTTCTACACCCTTTCAAATAAGGGTTGAAGTTAATTCAAAAAACAATTATCAATATATTGAGGATGAAGGATCCTCTGCAAGTATTTTATCCACCTCGGTGATCCAGATGGATATCGGTGGCCACCCACCTTTCCAACTGGCTCAAAACAGTTTTCTGACATTTTTGGCAATTTACTATTTTTAGCAGTTTTTCGGGTCCTGAACTTCTGGAGCCGTTTTGAGTCCCTAAACGACGCTTTTT
>ML792351.1:585506-595530 GCA_009831015.1 Picea engelmannii
TTTATTTGTTTCTTCTAGGACTTTTAGATTGGCCAATGGAGCCATTAAACCCATCACAACGAGTTATACCAAACAGCTTGGATTATTTAGACAACCCTGGACCGAACTCGTTCTTCCAATTGACGGATGGTCATTTTCGCCCGTCAAAAAATGGCGCTAGAAGGAGGGCATGAACACGATTGATGGCACGTGGAGGTCGCAAGACTCCTCCCCCACACACCCATTCTCCTATAGTAACAAGAAGTCGTTCTGACGACAACATTACTTCTCAAACAACAACTACCTCAAATGAAAATCCACAGATTATCGTTGAGCCAGTAAACCCAAACCCTCCAGGGTCCGACGTATAAGAAATTGCTCGTGAATCACTTTTGAGGACACATGGTGCTTTGTCCTATATCATACAACCAGGTCAGCCACTGAATCAACCCTTAGATTTCTCTGATATCAGAGAACAACTTGATGGCACTAGTCTTCTCCCAAATCCAATGGATCTAGATCACATCCTCACTCTTGCAGTAGGAGGATCTGGTATCCCGCCTTCACCACCACCTTCATATCCATCCTCTTCGGGAGAAGAGTCATCGGATGAAGTTACTTCTTCATATCAGCCTCCAACACCACTTTCACCCATGGAAAATCCAAAAAATCTCGCCAGCCCCTGGCTCAATCAAGATGTTGTGGCTATACCTAGACCCCAGCACCCTTTTCCTAAACATCCAAAGAAATAGCTCCCTAAATTCGATCCATATTCTAAGAAAATCGTTGAGGATCACATAAAAAAATTCATGCTAGCCATTAGACTCCAAAGCATAGAACACGAAGATGTAGTATGTAGAATTTTTCCATATACGTTCGAAGGCAATGCATCTACCTGGTATTTTTCCCAACAACCCCACACCATTGCATCTTGGGATAAATTCGAGTCTTGTTTCCTTAAGAAATTAATACATGACAAAACTCCTGAAGTCTTAGTCATGGAACTCTCCAGTTTAAAGATGAACCCTAAGGAAAAAATAAAAGATTTTAATCAAAGGTTTCTCACGTTAAAAAATCAAATCCCCATTGATTCAATCCCTGCTGAAAATATTATCATCGCACACTACACCAAATCCCTGCACCAGAACATAGAAATCTGGGTAAAAATGTCTAAGAAGGCAACATTATTGGAAGCCTTCGAGGAGGCGAGCCAAATCGAGAAATATATTCTAAGACTAAAGGATAATATCAGTAATGAGGCAGATATTACCCCATCTTCCAAGAAGAAAATAGAAATTCTTCCTAGACCTCCCCAAACCAAAACTCAATCAGAAAGTTCAGATCTAGAAAGTTTACAAAAGGTCATTCAGAAATTGTCAAATCAAGTCGTAGATTTAAGGAGATCAACTGAAGAAGATTCTTCAAGCAAAGGGTCTTACAAACCCCCTTTTAGAAAACCTTTTCCCACAAACTGTCCCAACTTAAATTCTAAAGGCCTTAATCTAGAAAGCCTACAATATGCTATACAGAAAATCCTTGAAGCACATGATAACTTAGTTCCCCCTGAGATTTCTAAAGACATGGTTGAACAAGAAACAGTTGAAGCAGACGAACCCTCTCCCAACATCTTCGAGCATTTTTCAGACAGTATCTTTCAAGCCAATTTTGAAACAGTTCATCCTTACAATACTAGAAGAAAAACCCAGAATAAACCCTCTTCTGAAATTGGAATGAGTGCGCCCGAAAAACAGTTTAAGCAGACTAAAACTAAACAAAATTCAGTAACCCCAAGTTTAGAATACAATTTGATTGAAGACCTTAAGAAACTTAGAGCTAATATTTATGTTTATGAATTGTTGAAATTTCTTGTTCTTCTGCAAAAGATGCTTCAGAACATTGTAGAAAAAAACAAAAACAACAATCTGAACAACACGAAACTGGCATAAATCAGCCCTAAAACATCTCAAAAGGTCCCTGCTAAAACCACACTAGAAATCTCGGATAAAAGAGACCTTGCTATAAAAAAGTGTAACAAATGTAGATAAAATAATTCCAGGGACTGCGACTAAAAACCAGCAAAGTTATGTTGTCAATGTTCGTAAAAATGTCCCACCTTTTTTATTGACCTTCAAAATTTTCAATAGGAATGTACATAATTGTATGGTAGATTCTGGCGCATCATCAAATGTAATGCCTTGGTCTGTTTGCCAAAAAATCGATGTTGAAGTTCAACCTTCCAGTTTGAAAATTATTTAGCTTGATTGAACCATCGTCAAAGTGATAGGTGAATTAAAAAATGTCCTTATTAGATTATCCTCTAATCCTAAAGTTCACCAGATTATTGATATCATTGTCATTGACATCCCTGAAGTATATGGCTTATTTTTAAGCGGGGATTGGTCCGAACAATTGCATGGCTACTTTGCGACAGATTGGTCCCATTTGTGGTTGTCAGAGAATAGAAAGCCTAACAGAATCATGATCAATCATGAGCATTACCTCAAGCTCACTGTGACTAATTTAAATGATGAAAATGAACCATTTATTTCTTCCGCTAATTCACCTGAAATGCAGGGAATGAACACCTTTTTCAGTAACTTCATGGAAGAAACTTCTACCATTACTAATCCATAACAGTAGTCGGAACTCGTGACATGCACACAGTCGGCAGTTCTCCCTAATGTGTCACATACAACTGATGAGACTCACATATGGTCTCTCTACTTCGATGGATCCAAATCTAAAGAAGGAGTTGGCACAGGATGTATGCTCATTGACCCAGCAGGTAACCAAACTTTGATCGCTTGATGATTAGAATTTGAATGCACAAACAACATGGCTAAATACGAGGCACTTCTGCAAGGACTCAGAAAGGCACTAGATTTAAAAATAAAGAATTTAATGGTATTCGACGATTCATAAATTGTGTTCAAGCATGTAAGGAATTCCATTAATTGCCTATCTCCACACCTGAAAATTTATCAAGATGAGGTATGGAATCTAATGCACAGATTTTCCTCATTTAACATTAATTCCGTTCCAAGATTAAATAATTCTGAGGTTGACTTGTTGGCTAATGTTGCTTCCAAACTTTTTCCCACATAAGGCCTTTCTCCGAACACGTTTTCCATTGAGTTGTTGTTCAGACCATCAATCCCAGACAACATCACTAATTGGAGAGTGTTCGATGATGATCAACAGATCATCAGTTTCCTGCACATGGAATATACTTTCCAAGGTGTGGTTATCGATGAAGGCACCCACGACGAAGACCTCCACAATTTTACGGTAATATTAGACCCAAGGTCCCCCGAAATGACATCAGATCTGGTAAATTCTATCCCGAAATCTGTCATAAGATTAGAAAAGTTTTATGATTTGCACGACAAATTCAGAAAATCGATAAATTGTAAAATGAATAGTTCTTCCTTGAACCATGAAAAGGTAAATCTGGGAACTAAAGATAATCCACAATGCATCAATTTGGGAACAACATGTTCCGAGCAAGAGAAATCAGCCTTTATAAAATTGTTTAAAGAATTTAAGGACGTCTTTGCTTAGACATATGATGATCTAAAAATGTTTGAACCTAACATTATACAACATTCCCATGAAAGCCTTGACTCAACCTTTTCAACAGAAGTTAAGAAATATGCACCCAAAACATGAACCAACGGTCAAGAAGGAACTAAACAAACTTTTGAATGCAAAGATAATTTTCCCAGTAAGGCATACACAGTGGGTTTCTAACCTTGTCCCTGTGAGTAAGAAAAGTGGCAAAATTTGACTATGTGTCGACTTCCAAAACTTAAACCGAGCATCTGAAAAAGACAACTACCATGTCCCTCCAATGGAACAAATTCTCCAGCAGGTATCTGGTTCTAAAAGATTGTCGCTACTAGATGATTTTTCAAGGTACAACCAAGTCCTCATGTCTCCTCTAGACCAACTGAAAACCACTTTCCATACTCCATGGGGTACCTATGCTTATAGAAAGATTCCCTTTGCGATTATAAATGTTGGTGCCACTTTCCAGAGAGATATGGATATTGATTTTCACAGTCTAATCAATCAATCTGTAGTGGTCTATCTTGATGATGTCATGGTTTTCTCCAAGAATAAGCAGGATCATTTAGCCCATCTGAGATCTATTTTACAATGATGTCATAAGTACGACATCTCTTTAAATCCTAAAATATTTGTCTTTGCAGTGGAACAAGGCAAACTTCTCGGATTCATAGTATCCAATGAAGGTATGATCATCGATCCCGAGAGGACTCAATTCATTTCGAAACTTCCTCCCTCCTCTTCTAAAAAATCTATGCAATCTTTCCTAGGTCAGATAAATTTTGTCAGAAGGTTCATTCTGAGTTTCTCGGAAATGGTGAGGCCTTTAAAAAACTTAATAAAAAGGATGTGCAATACCATTGGGGACCTCAATAAAGTCAATATTTTGACTCTATCAAAAAATCCATAGTAGAAGCTCCATCCCTAATAAGCCCCGACTTTTCACAAGATTTCACTCTTTACACATTTGCCTCTGATCGATCTTATGACGTTGTGCTAACCCAAAAGAATGCTGAAAAAAATGAGGTTCCCATTGCCTTTATGAGCTCAGCCTTTAAGGGAGCAGAGCTTAATTATCCATCTGTAGATTAGTAGGCTTATGTTGTTTCTAAAGAGGTAAAACATTTTCGATCATATCTACTGAAATCTAGAACTAAATTCATTGTTCCTTACCCTGCTGTCAGAAATTCACTAGTACAGAAAGAACTGGGTGAAAAGAGGGAAAATTGGGTCACATCCTTACAAGAGTATGACCTTGAGATCACCCCGGCACAAATTGTTAGAGGCCAAGGTCTATGTAAATTAGTTGTTGATTCAACTGAAGAACAACAAATTCAAACGGATATGTCAATTGAAGATCAACATAATCAAAGTCAAATATGTTGTGTACAAAATCCTACCAATTCTTGGTATGATGACATTAAGTTTTATCTAACACACGGTTCATCTCCTCATCACCTTGATCCAAAAAAGAGGAGAGTGTTGAGATTAAAATCTGCACCTTTCCAGCTTGTGAATGGTATATTATTTCGCAAAAATTTTGATGAAATCCTTATGCGTTGTCTAGCAAGAGATGAAGCAGATAAAGTTTTATCTGAGTTGCATGCAGGGGAAGCTAGTGGGAATTTCGGTGGAGACACTACTGCCCACAAAGTATTAAGGGAAGGGTATTATTGGCCCACACTTTTCAAAGATGCCCATACATTATGCCGCAAATGTGTAATCTATCAAAAGGCTTCTGGAAGAGTATAGAAGGAAGCATTCCTGCTACAACCTGTCTCGGTGGATTGCCCTTTTCAACAATGGGGTCTTGACATCATTGGCCCAATAAACCCCACCTCCTTGTAGCATCATAAATACATCATTACAGCAACAGACTATTTTACTAGATGGTCTGAGGCTGCGCCATTAAAAGTGGTAAAAACCAATCAGGTAATATATTTTCTTAATTCAAATATCATTACTCGATTCGGTATTCCTGAATGTATGGTTTTCAATAATGCTTCCTATTTTTCGTCCCTCGATATGAGTGTCTTTGCTTTAGAAAAAGGGATAAAACTAAAATATTATGCCAGCTATTACCCCCAAGGAAATGGTTTGGCAGAATTGACAAAGAAAAATCTGATCAAGATCATCAAGAGGATGGTTTTTGAAAACCACAAAAACTGGCATAATGCACTATTAAACGCAATATGGGCTAATAGGGTGACCCTGAAAACCGCTATTGGTAAATCCCCCTTCTTTCTTATTCACAGAAGGGAACTAATTCCTCCTCTGCATGTTTTGCTTCCCTCTCTGCAACTATCCCAGAAAGTTCAGGAAGAAGATTGTCCTCCCTTGGAAATTCGGATTAATGCTTTGTTGAAGTTAGAAGAGGTAAGAGCTCAAGCGAAACAAAAACTAGATCAACATCAACATATTGTCAAAATTTGGTTTGATTCTAGTTCTACCTCGGACAGGAATTTTGAGATAGGTGATCTTGTCCTCAAGTGGGATAAACCTCATGAGGGGAAAGGCGAACATACAAAGTTCCAAAACCTGTGGTTGGGACCCTTCTTAATCGTCGAAAAACTAGGTCCCAGTTCTTTCTGCCTGCAAAATTTAGAGGGACATCCAGACACCTTTCCAGTGAATGGCCAAGCTCTCAAGAGGTATTTCCTGACAAATCCCAGATACACCTTTTGTACATAACCTTTTCTGTTTTGGTTTGTTTTGGTTTTTATTTTCATTTTTCTTTCTTTTTATTAATTTTTGTTTTGACTTTCTGAGTTAAGCATGCCTGTATTACGGTCTAGTTCAAAAGGAAGAACAAAATGCTTCATCTTTATACAACTGTCAAGGACTGTCGGAGCATCAACTATTGTATTTTCTTAATAAAAACATACACTGGTTAAATTGGTTTTTTGTCGAGAATTGATTTTTTGTTTCAATTTTGCATTTGAGAGCAAAAATGATTATCATTTAAAGCTCTTTACGATGTCCCTGCTTTTAAGAAATCAACTCAAGGATGCCTTCCTGTCCTCGAAAAAATTATTTTCATCGATGAACTATTTTCAGACCATGATGAAGGTTAGCAAGAAAAAATTAAAAGAATCGAAAAATAACAAATGTGCCATAGACTGAAATTTTCAGCATCACCCCGCTCTTCTGGATATCTATAAATTATATCAATAATTTTCCCGAGAGTTGTGGGAAGTGTTTGAAAACCCATCGGGATACTAAAGAGGTCTGCTGGTAGTGGGTAAATGCATGCATGGTTCCAAGACAACTTCGCTGGGATACTGAATGGGCCCGCTGGCAGCGAAGCAATGTCAGGTTAGAGAAAATTCTTAGGTAAAAATAAAGTATTTTTTATCATAAGCATCCTTCATTCTGATTTGAATTTTCTTGGACAGAATAGAGGCATCTGAGTGGGTTAATTGACATCCCTTCCGAGGCTATGGACGCCTTCTGGCATAAGTGGCCCTATCAATATCATTGGAGCTAATAACTTAAACATCGTGGCTTTCATTTGTGAAGTCTGTCACCGGATTTGATTTTTTAACAAAAGATATCTTAAGCTAGACCACATAATGATTATCAAAAATGCTCAAATGTCTTTTAGTTGTTCTTTGATTTGAAATCATTCAAACATTTCTAACTTGAACTCGTCAGTGATACAGAGATAACTGCTTCTCCCAGTAAGTCGCCATTGTTGGCAGCCCCACATATTTTCAACTTTTTTAAGAATTTAGTTGCCTACCTGGGGGTTATACGATTATTGTTCTTCATAAGAAATTTTTGAAACTATAATTGTGATCTTTTGGTTATTCCTAGTATTTTCGTTTTCATGCTTCGTTCATGACTGAAAGCATGAACGAAGCTTTTATCTCTTTATCTAAAGCTTATGAAAGGTGGATGGCTCTACAGTTTTTGTTAATAAAGATTCTTTCCTGCTATGAAGCTCATCTTATTTATTGACTCCTCAAATGTGAAGCATGTTTTGGGTTGTTATTTGAATCACCAATGATCCATTTGATTTAAACCATGATATATATTTTTTATGGCTCTTGGTCATGCCTATCCTTGTCATTACATTTTGGTTTATAAATTTTTCCCTCTCCTGAACTTTAGAAACCAAACCCACCTCATTGTGCAATGATAATTTTTAATGCACCTGGTCGTGGCCTGTACCTTGTGGGAGGTGGCAGACCGACAATGATAATCCCATCACCTCGAGCTAAGTCTCAGGTTTTGCATGTACTCCTAGCATTAATTTCATGAAACGCCTTCATTTGGTATTGAAGATCCTATGTTCATACGTGCTAGGGTATTGATGAGTTTTGGTTCTGAAATGTCGTTCTTTTCTTCTCCTAGAAACCCTCCCTACTCACTGTGTTTTATTGTCTGCCTTTTGTATCCCCAAGGCCCCGATTGTCAATATTGAACCCAATGGCTCTCAAACCATGTTCCTATGTGATGATGCAAGGGAGGATCTCGAGAGTCAAGGCTGGCTTCTTTTTCTTGAGAAATTCCAGGGTTTTAACTTGCGAACCGCTCAAGAATTCACCCTTTCTTTTGACGGATGATGAGCCAAGGTAGGAGACATTTAGGTCTAGGTCACAAAGGAATTTTTAGGTCAAGAAACAGGTCTTCATTTGAGCAGGAAGAAGTGGTTCAAAAATTCCAAGGTCGAGGAGCTTCCGTGGAGCCTTTTCTTCACATCCTGAAAAATCAACTACTATGACAAAGGTATGCTCGTGTCCTTGTTGAAAACCTGATGGCATGGTTTACTAGTAGTCTTGAAATAATTCGTGACATGCAAAGGCCGCTTTGGTTTTGTTTTTCTATATCATGTATGTTTGTTGATGAATTTCATCGGGTTTCAATTAAATATGCCCTAGTACCTATGGAGAAGCCTGTATAAAATGGAAAAGAGGTACAAGAGATAACAATTGGATTTAAGCCTGTTTCACCATGGTTTTGTAAAGATATTGTTGGTACATCAATTGAAGTTACAAAATGATGATTGGAATGCCTTCCTAACCCGAAATGGCTTCGTTAACTCTGATGTTGTATAGGTTGACAAACCCATGATAGAGGAAACCATAGTCCCTTCATCTACACAGGCCTGTGTTATGGCCACCCTCTGTAAGCCTATACCCGACCCAAAATTTGTTGAGTAGAGCCATGAAAAACGCTCCTGTCCTAATGCCTCTGCTAAGAATGCAAACAGACCTATGGGCAAGCCATATAAATGTGATATTGATTTAGGTTTTAAAAATAAAAGGGCATGTAGGTTGATCTCAAGGAAACTACAAAATAAACCAAATGCTCATGTGAGATCGATCAAAACGATCGAGATTCATGAAAGCTCAGATTCAGATATTGAGAGATTCTTGGCCGAAGAAGACCCTCCTTCCTTCAAAGCAAATCCCAACCAGACTTACAATTTCATGGATAATTTGCCACCCTGCTTGAAGCACATTCAATGATTTCCAGGTATCAATTTTTATAACAAACCTAAAGGCAACAGTGGGCACAGTCTGGCACACAACCATGGGTATTCTCAAACAACCGTCACAGATTCACAATGTGAAACTTGTCTATTCTGGATTGACAAATATTATGCAGACATACCCATTTTACAATCGCAAATCAAAACCCTTACTGATCAAGTCGACCCCCTAAAAGATGAAAATCATAGGCTCGAGTCCATTGTTTAGAGACAAGGAAAATGTTTGAAAAAAATAGGCAACATCATAGTAAAAAAATGCCAAGAGTGTAACAGTAGTGATCAATTCTGAGATCATGTGAATCATTTTGATTTTCTAGTTAAAGGTAAAGATTCGTTTTTATTTTGTTACATTCTTGTTCATAGAATAAATTAGATTTCGTTGCTAAAATAAGACTAGCTACATAATCAACAGATTATGTAGTGAGTCTATTCTTATTCGAAATTTGGAAAATATCGGTTAAATGAATATTTGAATTTCTTTATTTCATATTTTTCTTTCAAGATATCTGGCAGTTTATGGTGATCAAATGATATGAAGAATTTATGGGCTTATTATCCATATCCATGGCTTATTTTGTGTAAACAGGAACAACCTCTTTTAGTTTTTAGAGATTTAGTGTGATCTATGGTGGTTATATTCCCCCCTATTTTTGCAATCAGTAGATGATTGTGGAGATTTTGTTGGAAGATTGGTTGTTGTCATTGATGTCAACCCTAGTCATGGGTTTTGGACCAGAAGATTGATGAAGTTATTTGGACATGAAGGAAAATGAAAATGAAGATAAAATATCCATGGATGGATAGTATACATCATGCTCTTTCCGTTGGTATGTGGCATGTCACGTGGATCCTCATGGTTGAGGAGAAATAAATTTTTGAAGATGACAAAGTGAATTGTACATGTAGGCCCTGAAGACAATTAAAGAAAAGAATTACAAAATAAGAAAGTGTCAGGTCGGCCCTAATGTTAAAAGGAAGTGA